>PVLD010003796.1:0-26649 GCA_004027595.1 Dinomys branickii | reverse complement strand
AGCACTACATCTTGGATGCGGCAGTCCTATCCATTCATGTCTCCAGCGCCTACAATATGAAAATTACTGGTTGCACACAAGCCACTACCAGCAAACAGTTTGATTTCATAGCTTGTACTAATATGCTCTGTACACATCTTCCTTCAACACAACTCAACCACAGTTCCCCGCCATACTTGAGGTCTTAGAAGCAGAACGTCAGAAGCCTAGTGTGGCCACCAAAGCAGCTTTCAGACAAGCTGGAGCTGCAAGTGTGGGCAGCTCTCCTTGACTACAGTCCCTTTCCAGAGGCCACAGTGCCAGAGGAGGCTCTCACCCTACCCCAACCATGCCCTTGGGATTAACTGAGCTAGGAACAGCCCTCCTTCTGTTATAAAAATGATGGTGCTCACCCAAACGTGCTGGTTTCCATCCTTCACTGGGATCTTTCTGACAGATAAGACAACCTCAGGCAGTCAGCACTGGAGGCCTTTCTTAGTCAACACACTGCCTCTCTTTGCATTGACAGCACATGGTCAGAGCATTGCCTCAGAGATGTCACCCCCCAGGATGAAACATGCTGAGGACCTCTTGCCTTGAATATTCTCAACACATAAATTGAAACTACACTGTCTCTGCAGATGTCAAGGCCACAGTGCAAGGTCTTGCCAGGAGGTCCATGCATTATGAGCATAACCATGTCTTGTGTTTCACTTCTCAAGATACACAATGCTGGGCTCTTGACAAAGGCATTCAATAGAAATTCCACATCTCTGATAAGCCCCAGATAGCTGCTTTAATTGATGAATATAAGGATTTCCTCAAAAGACTCTTTAATTCTAACCTGGTAGTTGGTCTTGCTCCAGACTTTCATTTCTTCTAATTTAAGCTCCCTTTACCAATTCATACCATATACCAATTTAAAAAAATCTTTCTTATACTCTCCCTTTCTTGTACTTTTTCTTTTCTCTTAGCAGGACTCAAACTGATAACCTCACACTTGCCAGGTAGGCACTATGCCATTGAGCTGTATCCCTGGACTCCCTGTCTTATACTTAAAGGAGAGTATGCCTCATTTCTGTGTATATAAGAACTCATTACTTACAAGATCCTTTAATGATGTCTTCCCCATCTTTGTTACTTTTTCCTTTTTTTGTCCATAATCAAAAATTTATTGAAAAACTGCCATGAAAATAGGAGCTCAAAGCTGTGCACCTTACAAAATCACACATAATTTGTGGTAGATTATCTTGGTAGATTCATTACAATTACTGAACTGATAAGGCTTTCTGTGAAAAAACAAATTCAGGAAGTTGTATAGATCATTAGTGTTGCTCTCTTCCTTCTTTCTTTCTAGGTTTAACAGCCTTTCTCCTGTAGGCTGGCACAAAACTGTTGAACAACCTACACAGAGAGCCACTGTCTGAGTGGCTGAAAACCGTGATAATCTTGCAGCAACCTGGACATTTTACACCCATAAAATAAGAATTTGGATTTTGATCTAGCTGTTTCTCCTTATGTTTTTTTTCTTTTCCTCTTCCAAGGAAGGGTATAGTAAATCTGTGGCCAAAGGCATGGTGATCTTGCAAGTCGCCCAACCGCTCCAACAAGGGACACCACAGGCAAGGAGCTCGTGATTGGGCACCAGGCACAACTTTTTGTTACTTTTTCCATCCTACCCTTCATCCTGTAAGGGTTGGAGGTCCTGGGCCACAGGACCGAAGATGTCATAGTACACATCAGATTCTGCCAGGGGAGCCAAGGCAAAGGCACGGTGTCCTGTAAGGCACAATTCTATAAACAAATACCGTGGGGAGAGAAGCTAAGAGACTTAAAATGTTTACAACATTTTAAATCCATGTTGTGATCCTACATTATCATTTCTTTCTTTGGGATTGAAGCCTCTCTTCTCACTCACTTATGGAATATTAAAATCCACGCGTTCAACACTGTCCTCCCTCATTTCTAGATGTTTCCACTTCTTTCTGGATGTTCAGAAAAATAACCAGCACTTGACTTCACTTTTTAAGAATGTGTGATTCCACTTAGCTTCACAGTTGTTTTTTTTTTTTAAGGGATGGTGTAGAATTTCCTCTTTCTTAAAAATGTGTTTCTAGAACTCTGGATTTACATTTACTTGCATGTACAAAGCAGCTGTTACACGATTTCTCTGGACCGTCACTAGAAGCTGAACTTAGGACGGCAAAGACTGTGAGGGACATCGGTGAGAGCTGTTTCTTTCTCCCTCAGATCGAGGCAGGATGCCATCAGTTTTTTGTTTCTCTTTTTTTATAGGTAAGTCTTCCTCAACTTCTTGGTTATGTTGTGTGTGTGTGTGTGGTTTTTTTTTTGGTTCTCTTTTACTTTTTGTCCCCATTTTTTTTTCCCTGAAGATTTGTCTTTTCTGGTAACTTTCAGGACTTTGGTTCCTCTTCTGCAGGAACCGGTGTGTCTGACAACCTTGCCTGTCACCTCTTGGGCTCCTCCTTCTCCTGCCACATTTCCTTGTCCTTCCCTTGAGTTGGGTGGATTTTGCTGGGGAAGGAGTGACCTGGCTGCAGAATCTGAGAGGTCCCACAGAGCAAGGCTGCTTGGCTGCTACATTTTCATCCTCAAAGCTGCTGAGACACCCTAATCTTTCCTTTCTCTTGAACGTGAGCAACCAATGACCTTTTTCTGATCTCCATAGTTTTCCTTTCCCAGAATGTCATCATTTGGGTCATATACTACATAACCTTTTCTGATTTGCTTCTTTTACTTCATAACATGCATTTGAGATTCTTCCATGTATTTCCATGGCTTGATGGCTTCTTTGCTTTTAGCACTGAATAGTATCGCATTGTCTGGAGGACCTCAGTTTACTACTACACCCAGACAACAGAAAGTGACCATTAAACTCAATGGCTTCCAAGTTTTGCCAGTTATCAATAAAGGCACTATGAACACCCATGAGCAAGTTGTTGTGGTGGTCTGTTATCAACTCTGTTAGATACATACCAAGGAACAGGATAGGTGGATCATAAGGTAAGTGTGAGTTTAGTTTTGCAAAAAGCTGCCCAGCTGTCTTCCAGTGATGACGCCATTTTGCATTCTTAACAGCAATGAGTAAGAGTTCCTGCTGTCCCATCTCCTTGTCAGCATTTTGTGATGTCACTTTTGTGATTTTAGCCATTATAATGGGTGTGTAGTGGTGTCTCATTGTTTTAATTTTCAATTCTGTAATGACACATGAAACTGAGTATCTTTTGCATATGATTCTTTTCCACCTGTCTATTTTGATTAGTGATATCTATGCAGATAATTTGCTCATTTTATAATTAGGACATTGGCACAATTGGACACCATACTCATAAGTGAAATAAATCAAAGGTTCATGTGCAGGTAGCATATTGTATCACTGGTGTAGGAATCTGAAGATGGGAATGTGGATTGGGGGGTGTGAAGGGAATCTGCTCAAAGGTAGGGAGCAGGTGGGATGAGGGGAGGAGGAAAGGGAAGAAAGGGACAGATATGTATCTACGTGTGTATATGCAGGATGGCTAATCTGGTGCCACTGTTGACCTGTGTCGCTTTATAGTAAGGAACAGTTCATGATTGTTTGATCAAGATTGTATGTGTATATGTGATTTCAGAAACATACACTTTGAAGTTACCAATGTGTGGTGCAGCAACCATTGGTGATTCCCTGTCGCTGTGTCTGTAATTTGATTTTGATTGTACTGCTCTTGTGCTGCTTTGTGTCTTTTTGTTAATGTTTTCCTTTTGTTGTTGTTGTTTTCTTTGTTTGTTTTTTATACTTTTAAAAAATAAAAATATAATTAGGATCTTGGTTTTCTTATGGTTACACTTTAACAGTTTTTTATAACATACATTTTGGGTAACAGCTTTTAAAAATCAGATACGTTGTATGCAAATATTTTTTCTCACTGTTACAGTTTTTTCTTCCTAATTTGCTCTTGAGTTCTCTTGGGATAGTTACAAACATGAGCCCTGCCCTAGTGTAGCTCAGGGGCTTAGTCACCAATGTTTACAATGTTACTCTTGCCAACTGCTTCTTTGTCCTGGCACAGAGCCCAGTGCCTGAGCATCCGGCCATGATCTGGTGTCTTTCTGGTGAGATACCTGTTCCTGCTGGTGGGCTCCTGTATGCCTCTTGGTAGGCTTATGCCCAGTTTATTCCTGTCTAGATAGTCACCATATAGGAGAGCCCTGACCATGAAAGAATCCAGGCCCCGTGTTTCTATCTAGTAAGGCACAGAGCAGGAAGCATAGAAAGACCTGACATAATAGCACCAGGTCCCCCTTGCAGACCCATGTGGAGAGGCCAGTGTGCCTCACAGGACCAGTAGGAAGGAGGAAACCATGTAGCACATGCATTGTGCACCAAGGGATGAGGCAGGGGACAGAGAAGCGTTGCAAAGTCTGCTGAGGTGTAGGGCTTTACCCAAGCATGAATGGGTGGGGGGACTTTACTGCAAGCCAGATGGATTGGGTCTAGTTGTGCTATGACTGTGGTTGCTGTAGCAGCCTGCACAGTCCAGGCGGGATGTGAGGTCCATATACTCAGTCAGGCAGGAATATGACTTGCTGTCCCTAAGACGTAGTCGCCAGAGTGCGGCTGTAGAAGGCGGATATCTGGGCCAATCACCTTGGAAACATGGGAGAAGATGGAGCTCGGCTTCTGTCTGAGGGAGTCTGACTTAGGTTCAGAACGTGTCAGGGAAACCTGCAGCTGTATAGAGTCGCCCCACACCCGTCCATCCTCTCATCCTTCTGAGAGTGTCTTTCATGGGGTAGAAGTTTGATTTTTTTTCTTTTTTTGTCTTTTTATGACATAGTCTCACTACGCACTTCAGGCTGGCCTTGAGCTCACTTTGTAGCCCAGGCTGGTCTCGAACTTGTGAAGTGCTGGGATTACAGGTATGCACCGCCATGCCCAACTCAGAAGTTTGAATTTCAATGCAGTGCAGCCTATCTTTTTTTCCCCTTTCATAGACTGTGCTGTGGGTATTTTGTTTAAGAAATCACTGCCAAAATCACGGCCATCAAGATTCTGTACCATGTTATCCTTTTTAGAGCTTTTTAGTTTGTCATTTAACATTGAGGTCTAATGATGGCTTCTGAGTCAACATTTGGGAAAGGTATAAGCTCTGTTTGATTTTTCCTTTTTTCTCTGTTTCTTTCTTTTTCCTTTCTTCCCTTCTTTCTTTCCTTTACCTTTTTTCTCTTCCTATGCTTGTTGATACACTATTCTAGTACCACTGGGCCAGGCTGCTGGGGCCGGGGTGTCCTTACTCGATAACAGTTGGGATCTTGGCAGGCGGGTCCTCCCTGCAGCCCCAGCCTCCCCCTCCGCGCCCGCTCCTTCTTGTCGCTCAGGAGGCTCCTTCGTCAAAGGTCAGTTGACTGTAAGCGAGTCTGCTTCTGGGTCTCCTGTTTTGTTCCCTTGATCAATTTCTCTCTCCCTTCACCAGCACCACGCTGTCTTCCCTGTTGTAGGTTTTGTTCTGTTTTCGCAGTACTAGGATTTGAAGCCAGGACCTTAATGCTGAATTGTATCCCCAGCCCTTTAAAATTTTTTATTTTTGAGACAGGATCTTATTAACTGGCCCAGTCTGGGCTTGAACTTGTGATCCTCCTGCCTCACTTTCTCAGGGTGCTGGGATGACACGCACGAGCCACCACACTCAGCCATTATTATAGCTTTATAGTAAGTCTTTTTTTTAAGACAGGGTTTTGGTACATAGTTCAGGCTGGTCTTGCACTTACTGTGTAGCCCAGACTAGCCTTTAACTTGCTGCCATCCTCCTGCCTCAGCCCCTCAAGTGCTGGGATTACAGGTATGAGGCACCACACAGTAAGTCTTGAAGTTGAGTACAGTGGTCTTTATAAGTGACAGTTGTCATGAGTCACCCTATGTGCTGGGCACATCATCATGCTACCTCAGGAGCAGTGCAAATCTGCCAGGTAGGAATCATTACACCTCTTTACAGGTGTGGCAGCAGCATAGGTGAGCTGTTGCATCTATTTTCTGTTATTATAACTGAATACCACAGAGCAGGTATTTTTCTTTTTGTACCAGAAATCAGACTCAGGTCCTTGTGCTTGCCAGGCAGGCGCTGTGCCACTGAGCTATATCCCCAGCCCAGAGCAGGTATTTTGAAAAGTGTAGAAGTTTATTCAGCTCGCCTTCTCAGACGTTGGGAAGTCCAAGGCCAAAGACCACATCTGGCGGAGGCCTTCCTGCTGGTGCAGCCTCTACAGAGTCCCAAGGAGGCTCAGGGCATTCTGTGATAGCGACAGAGACAAACTGTCTTCACCACAGATCTGCTCTTGAGAAACCACGAATCCACTCATGCACTCGGGGCAGAGCCCTTAGGACTTAAGTACTCTCTTTTTTTTTTTTTTTTGGCGGTACTGGGGATCGAACTCAGGACCCTGCACTTGCTAGGCAAGCGCTTATTCCACTGAGCTATATCCCCAGCCCCTTAAGTACTCTCAAAGGTCCTATGTCTTCACACCTCCCAATTTTGGTGGGGACATTCAGACCACAGCAGGTGTGTAAGCAGCTTTTCAGGCCTGAGGCCAGTAATCGACAGACTTCTGGCTCTAACCTGTCTCCATGTTCTGCCTCTTGTCACCACCCTCAGCCACCCCCCCACGAGGCAGCTCTGCCTATGACGTGGTGCCTGTTGGCTTCCAAAGCAGCAGGGTTAGACAGCTGGGACGGAAGCTTAGAAAACTGCCAAATGCCACTTCCCTATTTGCAAAGACCAACGCTTTCCATTTATCTGCACATTGCTTTTGTTTACTTATTTATCCTAAAACAATTTTAACCTCTGACCTCTGCCAGAGACCCCAAGAGTCTGGAACTGTCTGAAGCCATAAGAGAGCGAGGACTGAGGCTTGTCTGCAAAGGTTGGCTTCCTGCCTGGGTGGCATTTGTCACCTTGGTGTGTGTTTCTTGCTCCAAACCCCACAATTGCATATCTCTGGCTGTGTGGACCTTGCGGCTTGCTAATGTCCCGGCCGATCTCCAGAGCAAACCCCCCTGTACTTTACGGTGGGTAGGACAGGCCTAAGACATGAGTACCTAATACATAAGTGCCCAGCTCTGTGTTGTGAAGCACCCTTGTTAGGGTTATGATGTTTACTTGTCAGCCTCCCACTCTGCTCCCTCTTGGTGCGACTGAAGAGATTGCTGTTTATTACTCGGCCTCCTTGCGTTCAAATATTGCCACTGTCAAGATTCAAGTCACATAAAGTAAGTGTTCATTAAGCTGCCAACCTCTCACAGGCATCTTTCTGCAGAAATGAACCAGCTTATAGTTGTGTCTGATGGCTGTTTTTGAAGGAAAGCCCATTTTCTTTAGTTGATTACTAGGAACAGTGGTTAATTCAGCTCACCAGCTCACACTAGCAGATCTAAGAAAGGGCGTCGTTGTATGAGGCCCCACAGGTCTCTTAAAACTCACGCTTCTGAAGATCAGAACTTCCTGAGCCTGGACTGGACCTTCGGGGCTCATTTAATACACCTCCTGCCTCCTATGCTATTTTTAAAGATCTCAGAAAATGTAGCTACTGCCTGTCCTTGGCAACAAGACACGAGGGCAGGCAAATTCCGCAGCATCTCCATTTTGGGATTTTGTGACTATTAAGAAGGGAATCCTGTCTTTAGAAATGACTTGCGTGAGTGTGTGTTCAAGAGGAATAAAGTCTGATGCCGCAGTCACAGGAAAAATGTAAGCCGAGTAGGGCCAGATTGGTTTACTTTTCTCTTTTTGTGCTTAGTAGGGAGAAGAGATGTGTGGAAAACGTTTGAGACAGAAACTGTTCACATAGTTCCAAGGGAGCTTTGCTACAAGAAATATTGAGATACCAGGAAAAAACCAGGTGTGGTGGCACACATTTGTATTCTCAGCAGGCAGGAGGCTGAGGCAGGAGGATCCTAAGTTAGAGCCCAACTGGGGAACTTAGCAAGAGACTATCTCGAAATAAAAGCTAAGAAAAGGGCTGGGGATGTAGCACAGCGGGGAAGCCCCAGGGTCAATATCCAGTACCACAAAATAAAGAGAAGGAAGAGGAGGAGGAAGGAGGAGAAAGAGGAAGAGGAGAAAAGGAGGGAGACAGGAGGAGAAGGAAAAGGAGAAAAAGAAAGGCAAACATTCCGCTCCCTCCATCCTCTGCCTGAGGGAAGGTTCAGCATCGTGTTCGCGCCTGCGTGTGGAGGGCCAGGCTGGGGCCTCTGCGAGGAAGTCAGAGAGAGTTCCAGGCCC
Source organism: Dinomys branickii (assembly GCA_004027595.1). Classification (NCBI taxonomy): domain Eukaryota; kingdom Metazoa; phylum Chordata; class Mammalia; order Rodentia; family Dinomyidae; genus Dinomys; species Dinomys branickii. The sequence continues at coordinate 18,394 of PVLD010003796.1, read as the reverse complement.
TGACCGGGGCTGTGGTGTCAGGTGGGCACCGGAGACACCTGTTGGCCTATGTGCTGGACGCCCAGGTGGCCTCTTGGGAACCCTCTCTGGCAGACACAAACTTGGTCACTCCCCCCTGCTGCGGACATCGCCGGGGCTTGTGGTTGTTCTTCTCTGGACAGGCTAAGCTTAGACCGGAGCATCTGAGAGTTTGGGGGAGCAGCTGCTACCGAGAAGGGGAAGGGGAGGGGCCTGAGGCCACTCACTGCCCTTTCTCAAGTGGCCTCTGGTCTTTGAGCAGCCAGGCTCTCATCTGCTGTCCAGTCAGGCCCTCGCCCTGGGGCTGGGCCAGTTGTCCCTCGCACAGATGAGAGGAGAGTCAGAGGCGGGAGGGAAAGCGAATGGCGAAAGATATCACTTCCTTTTCGACCCAGAGCAGCATGAAGGAAGTGAGCATGTTCCCTGTCACTCATTTTCCCGCTCACGTGCGACATGAGGATGTTTCGGCTAACCATGGACCACATAGCATGGCACAGCCCCATACCACAAGGGTGGAGCGGAAGTTCCTGTTGCCTAATGACATGCAGGGGTTGCAATGCGTTCCTTGTGTGTTTGTGTAGCCAAACCCGCAGCTCTGTCAGTCACAAAACTGGGAGACGTGCAATGAAATCATGGAGAGCACAGAATAGGTGATCATGACGATGAACCATGACGCTACTAGAGTATGCATTCACTACGCATTGGAGGGCACTCGCACTTATGTGAAAAAGTTAACTGTGGAACAGTCTGTGTGTGATGCCGGCAGTCGCCTCCTACATCTGTTTCCTATGGCTCTCAACTGCATCCTTTCTCCCTGTGCTTAATTTCATCTCTTGTTTTGATCACCCTGGTCCTAGAAGCAATAGGCTGCACTGGGTACAGTATGATATAGGTGCATCCAGGGGTGTAGCAGGACACACCAGCCAGGTCTGTAGGGAGCATGCTCTTCTGATGTTTGCATGGTGGAGGGAGCATTTCTCAGAGGGTGTCCCCACCATTAAATGATGCATTAATAGATTTGTCCTCACCTGAGTTGTGCTTATGCTTTGTGTTATGCTCTTGTTTATCTTTTATTTACCTATCTTTATTTTTATTTCTTCTTTATAAATGAGAACAACTTTTTTCACTTCCTCTCACTTCACAGCCAATCAATAGTTTGGAAGCCTTTATGCATTTCTGCTGCCTATTTGCTACTTATGGAAACTACTAACAGGTTGCTAAAAATCACGGTGATTGGTTTGATAAGTTTATCACACAGACAGGTTACATCTTTCTGGTCAATGTTTATGGTTCAATAATAAGGATAATATCTTGGGAGTTTATAATCTGCTCTCTTGTACTTTTGGAAATTGCTTGCTTCTATTCATTGCCCCCTCTGAAGTAGGCCTTTTTAGAATCCCCATTTTACAGATACAGAGATGATGGTGTGGGAAACTGAGCTTGTTCACGGTGCAGCTGGAGCTGGAACCAGGGCTTTTACCCCTGGGTCTCCTGCTGTTGCTATTAAATACACTCTAAAAGAAGAGAGTCAGGCGGGATTGTTTTCCTGTTTTAGGCACAGCCACTTCCACACACTGGGTGTCACACACTGCGCTGCTGCGGAGCACTGCGGGGTCAGGTTTCCAGGACTCTTGGCAAAAGTTGGGCTTTCTACTTCCCAGAGCAAACACAGTGCTGTGAAAGAAAGACATCGCTGGGCCTTCTCCAGGCAGCAACAGGCCTTCTTTCCCGGGTGACCGTGGGCCACAGGAATAAAGTACCATCTTTAGCCCAGAGAAAGTCCCTCTGTCCTGGTTCTGCCCAGACATCATGGTCTAGAGAAGCCACAGACCCCAAACAGAGGTGCACTGCAGATGAGCAGAGACACACACTCTGAGCTCTGGCCAGGGAATGCAGAGCTGGCTGGCAGGGCCAGGTCACCTCAGGGGACACATTGCACCACACACAGCAAAGCAACACCTTCCTATTATTTGTTCAACATAGTATGTGCTAGAAATGAGCAATTTCACACCTTTCCCTCACTCTGTAAGGCATTAAAAAGAAAAACTCTGATGTGATGGCAGCAATTTCCCAGGGTCCGTGGGAGGGTAGATGTCAGTTACCCGCTATCTGGTTGTTATTTACGGGGCTGTTTATCCCCTGTTGAGCAGTGGCTCATAATGAGTAGCTCAAAGTACTCAGGAGCCAGGCCTGATACTACTTATACACAATGGTCCTGCAACACATCCAGCCCATGTGTGCATGGGGGGTTGAACCTTGGATCATTTGCTTGATAGATTTTTCCTTTCCTGGAAACATGAAAAAGAATCTTAATTTTCTCCCTCAGCCTCGGGCAATGGAGTCTATAAAAGTCACTTTCCCTTCCTTGTCCAGCAAACAAAGATGTATACATGTTTCCCTGTACTGCAAACACAGCGTTTCTTTCAGTGCCAGCTGGGCCCCTGGGTTGGCTCCCCTCCCCCTGGGCTCGTCCCAGGGTAAATCAGTAAATCATCAGATCTCAGGGTCTCCTCCACACACAGGCTGCTTTGTATGGAGGAGAAAGAAGCCACAGAACTGCAGACTAAATCCCCGTGAGAAGCAGGTGGGTCAGTGCGTGCTTGTACCCAGGCCTGGGCACACTGTCAACCAACCCGGAGAGACGATGACCTTGCCGGTCTCTGAGGACTCTTGCCACAAACACTGCCAACTCCATTCAGAAAGCTGGCAACTCTGCTGGTCTGAGTTGTCTGATGCCTATAGACGCTGAGAACTCCAAGCTAGGTCACATGCTAGCTGTGTCAGTGATGCGCTGGCAGCTCCTGAAATGTGCTGGTGAATGCAAAAAGGCCCCCCTGAGCCTCTGTGGCTACCCAGCACCCCATGACTGTTCAACCTGGGGCCCAGTGGGAGATTCTCAGTGCAGTGGGCCATAGAGAGTTGGGGCCATTCCCAAACAATCCCTGCATGCTGGATACTGTTTCTTCCTCCCTCTCGTCTCTTCCTGTGTCTAAGCAGAGCTCAGAGGACAGGAGAAAAGCCATCAGCTGACTCTGGGAGTAACCAAGCTGGTTTTCAGCATTTCCTCCACACATTTGCTTAGTGTTTTAGAATTGCATTAACATCACCATCAGAGCTGTCGAGGACAGGAGCAGGAATACCGCTTTACAAAAAACGAGAGCAGCACCAGGGCTCTGGGTCGGGGAGGATCTGTATCTCCAGCTGCTCTAATGACCCCTGTTATTGACAGCACCTCATCTCTTTTTCCACTTCCTTCTTCCAGTGAGAAGTCTTCTCCTTTCTAGGAGCTGCCATAGTATGCATAAACACCCCCTAAAGGTCCTTGTAATAAAGGCTTAGTTCTCAGCATGGTACCGCTGGGAGAGGGTGGAACCTGTAAAAGATGGGTGTGCTTGTGAGGGGCTGGGGGATCCCAGGCTCTTCCTCTTCCGCTATCTCTTTTGCATCCCAAACACAAGGCTGGTCATCTGTTGGAAGCTGATTATCTTGGGTATTATATTACAGTCATGGAAATTGGACTTACACAGGAGTATTCTCAAAAAATGGTTAAGTTTTAAAGGTGCTTTTTTTTTTTTGGTCTTTTTTTTTTTTTTTTTTTTTTTCCGGTACCAGGGATCAAACTCAGGACCTTGTGCTTGCCAGGCAAGTGCTTATGCCACTGAGCTATAGCCCCAGCCCCGTTTTTGGTCTTTTTTGATACAGGGTCTTGCTATGCAGTTCAGGGTGGCCTTGAGCTCACTTGGTAGCCTAGGCTGGTCTTGAACTTGCAACAATCCTCCTACCTCAGCCTCCTGAGTGCTGGGATTACAGGTATGCACCACTATGCCTGGCTTAAAGGTGCTTTCAATTCCTGTGTTTTTTTAAAAGAATGCTTTTCATTGGTCATAACATTCCTACAGACAAACACACACATCCAGAGGGTCCAGCTCAAAGAATCATCACAAAGTGAATATATTAGTGAAGCATGCATGTAAGTTTAGGAACCAGGGCATCTCTTCTCCTGAACCCAGAAATGCTCTGTGTCCTGTGGGACCATCTCTGTCCCACAGAACTCCCACCTGCTCACCTCTAGCACTGTGAATTGACTCTCCTTGGTCTGGGCTTTACTTTAAGGGACTCAGAATGCTGCCAAGATAACGCATGTTGTTGAGCATGGGATTGCTGTAGGGTATTCCAATCTGTGAGTAGCTCTGGAATAAAACTCAAAGAATAACACACGGAAGAAAATGCTCTGCAAAGGAATCTTAAAACCAACCTGAGTGTGGGTGGGAGAGGTCTCAGAGACTTTGGTCCCGGGAGCTGATTTAGACATAGAAGGTAGACTGAGACCCACCCAGCTACCTCCTTCAGAGTGAAATGTGTTTTCAAGGCAGTCCTGTCTTATGTTCTAATTTCAGTTCCTGACAGAATGATGAAAGGTCTGTGAAGTTAAATATCACCATTTGCTTGAGTGATTTTACATAGTGTGATGTGCAGTAGCAACTTATTGCAACTCCATACACTTAACTTTGGGATTCATTGCAAAGTGATCAGTTGAGAATCTAATTCTTAAAGGAGTGTAGGGAACATTTCAACCACCTACATCCGCAAACACTTAGAAAATATCTGTGGGCGCTTTTCCTTCGCTCATCTCCGTCTAAGGGCTCTGAGCTACTTCTTCCATTTTTTTCACATGAAAATGAGATTACTGAATATAGAGATAAAGATACAACCAATTACATGGAATTGTTTTGCACAGCATGAAAAAATAAATCATGTCTGATATGGTTTGAAGGTTGATATCACCTCAAAATTCCCCTGTTGGAATTTAGTCCCTGTTGTGATTGTATTAAGACGGGGGCCTTTGAGAAGGTGATTAGGAAATGTGCTACATGAATGGGGTTAGTGGCTTGCAGAGAAGGCTGAGGGGTTGGTCCTCCTATCTTGTAAGGACATGGCCAAAAGTGCCAGTTAGGAAGCAGAGAGCTCTCACCGGACATCAAATCAGACCTGTCTTTCATTCACAGGCTCCAGAACTGTGAACAATAGTTTTCTGTTGTTTGCAAATCACCCAGTCTAACTTTGTCACATCAGGAAAGACAGACTAAAACAATACCCAAATGCATAGTCTCATAAGAACCCTCTCCACAAAGCTGTGATACTGAAGTCATCATACGTGTGAGGGGAGGAAGAAACGTCCCTACCATCCAGGAAGACCCATGAGAAAACTTACCTATCTCCACCCTGGCACAAGAAAATTTCCATGAGCACCAGAACCTCAAAGGAGTCTGATAGGTAAAGGACTGAATTCACATTGCCAAACACGAATTTTTTTTTCTGGTACCAAGTTGAGCTCAGGACCTTGCACTTGCCAGGCAGGCTCTGTGCACAGAGCTATATTCCCAACCTCAAACATAGAATTTAATTGAAGACCTCCAGTTGGTAATGTCCACATGTTCTGGAAGAAACAAATACTGTTCCTTTCTGGAGGAAGCAGATTTCCACCTGGGCGACAGGAGTTCTAAGCCACCATTCATTACAAGGCTGTTTGAAATTTCAGAGATCTTAGAATGTGAACCCATGACATTTGGGAATGATATAATGCCTGCTTCTCAGGTTTACGGTAGAGATGGAAGTGATGATAGTTCTAGCTCATAATTAGTTCAGTAATCCGCAGCCATTACCAAGCAGAGAGTCCAGCCTTGCTGTATTTATTAATAAGTAACCTGGAACCCACCAGCAACTCTGGTCATAACCAGAAGTAACATCAGGGTCAACTGGAGTGGCCAGGGAATCCTTCACGGGTAAGAGGAATATGGAACCTGGTTGCAAGTGACTAAATAAGTAAAGAGGAGAGAATATTCCAGGCTGTGGAAACAGCAGGAGCAGAGACTGGAGGTGAACGTGAGGAGGGAGACAGGCCCAAGGAGATGAGTCCTAAAGGAAGAGGTGGGAGCAGGAAGTGCTGGGGTGGGTGGCAAGGAGCCCTGGCATATAGTTGATGATCCTGGAAGAGGAAAACTGCATTATCACTCTCATCCATGCTGAACAGGATTAACTTTCATATGCAGACAAATATGGAACAACAGAACCAAGTGAAGTTCTTCAGCTGTAATGAAATTTGGTAAAAGCATACTTCAGAAAGCTGTGTTAGGATAGTACTCTGTGTGACTTCAAAGGACAGCTCATCCAAGAAACAATGGCACAGATCCACTGCAATGGACAAAAAGCCCAGTGGCTGATGTGATAGTTAACTGCATTGTCAACTTGAATAAGAAATGGCTGCCTGATTGGTTTAGTACAATTCTGTGTGTGTCTGGATGATGGACTTACTGAAAAGGGAAGAGCCTCTCTGGGTGTGGGCATCAATAGCCTTGTAGTCTGGATAAAAGAACAAAGGAAACAAGGAGGTCTTGCTTCTGCTTCTTCAGAAGAGGTCCAGTCTTTGCCACGACCTTTGGATGTCCATTTCCAGGCTTCCAGCACAGACTCTTCAGCATCCAGTGCAAACCCCTTGGTTTCCTCATACAGACTTTCACAGGACTCTGCAGTGAGCTCTAGGACTTTGACTTTTGGGTGGACCCACTGGCTCTCCACTGAACAGGCGGCCCTTCTGCATTCTTCCACCCCTGACTCTGCAGATGACCATTATAAGCCCCATCTGTTCCTGCAGTGAACCATAAGTGATGTAAATTTTGGTATTGGGATGAGGCTGTTGCTGTGATGCTACCTGACCATGTGATTTAAAAGTCTTTGGAAGCGGCTTGCAGGAAGATTTTGGAAAGGGTTGGAGATGCAGCTCCTTATAGCCGTGAGCTAAGCTTGGTGGGACATTCTGATCAGAGATCAGAAGACCAGAATGTCGATGGAAATGCAGACTGAGAAGACCAGGTTCAAGAGGTTTTAGGTGGGAAGAAGGACTCCACTGGCAGTTTTTCTCCAAGCCGTGTGCGTTGTGCTCTCGCAGAAAATTTGTCAGCCTTTTGCTCATATCTAGAGACTTTGTGGGAGACTGAGATTAAGGGCAGCAGACTAATTATTCTGGCAGAGAAAATTTCAAGAAAGCCAAACATTTAGGCTGTGGCTTTGGTACTGTTAGGACTTTTTGTCAGCTCCACATTGAGAATAAAGAGTAAATAGCCCCAGGAGAATTAAAGTTTTGAATTTGGCCAGAAAGAAAGCTCTGATAAAGTTGGGGACTACAAAGATGGAGCAGAAGAAAACTTGACTGCTGAAAGTTTAGCATTAGAAAGAAGCCACATACTTTGAAACAGGACAATAGGAAGAGTGCCTTGAGGGAATGTGAGGAACCAGTAAGGCTGCACTCTTTGCCCATTCAAAAGAACAAAAGCAAGACTGCTTTGAGAAGAGAGTCCCGGGGCACTGTGGTTCAGTATGGTGGCAGCCAACGGAATGGGAATGGGTTCACTAGGGTTCTGCTCATTATGTCATTATGTTCAGCCATCCAGGCACTCAGAGGCCTCTGTAACCACCAGAAAGACTCAGAAGGGCTCACTGATATTCCAGCTGGTGGCACACCTTGGTGTCATCCAAGTGGTGGTAATTTTAGGTGCATGCAGAATGCAAGAGGTTGAAGGTCAGGAAGTCTCCCACCCAGATTTCAGAAGAAGGCCTGGGAGACTAGGCAGTGACCCCTGGGAGGGCAGTGTGTGAAGCTGTGAGTGTGAAGCCAAAGGTGCACTGGAGAACCCTGAAAGTTGAAGAAGGCAGGAACATGGAAGGTCTGAGGAATGCTGTGAGCGAGCAAAGCTAGTCCAAGAGAGAGACCAAAAGGGTTTCAACAACCAGCAGTGCAGAAGGGGTGGGGCCATCCAAGCCTTTTGGAGTTTGCATCTTGCCACATGTGCCCTGGAGCTGCACGTGGAACCGAGGGATTTAATGTTTGCCTTGCTGGGTTTTGGTCTTGCTTTGGTCCCATTTCTTTCTATCCCCCCATTTTTCCTATTTGGAATGGGAATATTTACCCTGTTCTTTTGTACGCTGTTTAACTTTCTTTTCATTTTTACAGGGGTTTGCAGCTATGAGTTTGCCTTATATCTCAGAGGAGACTCTGGGTTTGGACTTTCCAGCAAAGCTGAAACTGTTAGGACTTTGGCAACTCTTAGAGATGGACTAAATGCATTTTGCATAAAGGAATGGGCATGAGTCTTTTGGGGCACAGGGGCAGAAAATAATGATTATATCTAGATGTTCCCCCCAAAGCTTCATGTACTCAAAGCTCTGCTTCACAAGTGCAGGGAAAACCACCATCCTTCCCATGTTTTCGGGGAAAAGGGGGCTAGCTAAATGTTTATCCAACTCATCTATACCTTCTTGTTCCATAATACTTTCTCAAGCTACTGGTTGCCTGAGCTAAGGTTTAAATGTGACCCCACCCCTCCAAGACCAGGGTTTTAATAGTTTGATTCCCAGAGTGGTGGTATTTGGAGGTGGTTAGGAGATAAGCCTCAGTGGGAGGTCCTTAGGCCATTGGAGGTGCCCCTGATGGGGCCTTGCAATCTCTCTCTGGTCTTCCACACAACTGCTGTGTGGCACCCTCCCCAAAGGCCACACTGTCACACACTCCAAACTGTGAACCAAATATACTTTTTGTCTTTACAAGTGAATTGCCTGAGATATTTCATTGTAGTAACACACAATTGACCAAAGTGCCTTCTTTTAAGAAGCGTACAGGCCAGGCATGGTGGCACATCCCTGTAAATCCAGCACTCAGAAAACTGAGGCAGAAGAATTGCCATGAGTTTGAGGCCAGCCTGGGCTACATAGTGAGTTCAAGCCCAGCCTGAACTACATAATGAGACCCTGTCTCAAAAAAGAAAGAAAAGAAGAGAAGTATACATTACAGATACTTTGACATCTGCCAACTGCTACTAAGGCCAAAGATGTGTGCGTTATTGACTTTGGTGTCTGTGGGATACTAGATCCAGCACTCATCTGGATACTAAAATCTGAGCATGCGCAAGTTTCATCTATGAAAATGTGTGGTATTCACACTTACCCTACCCATATCCTTCATTACTCTTTGAATCATCTCCAGAATGTTTATAATACCTAACAGAGTACAGTGCTACGTAAGTAGTTTTTATAGTGTTTTGTAGGGAATAACAAGGAAAAAGCCTGTACAGGGTCAGAGCAGACGCAGTGTGTGTGTGTGTGTGTGGAGGGTATTTTCCATCTGACGTGGCTGACTGCTCTGTGGATGTAGAGTCCATGCATACAGAGGGCAGAATTACTCCAGGGTCCAGAAATTTATGCAGAAGCAAGGAGTCACTGGAAAGGGCTTATACAACATGCTCACACTTGCAATAAAGTACCAGCAACCTAATTGTCCTTCAGGAAGCAAAGGAGTATACTGGTTTATTCAGTCAGTGATGCAGTGAGGCAGAGGGGTTGGTCTGCCCTGCTCTCAGTAATGCAATGCAGGAAGCAAAAACAAGGAGAGAATAATAGGCCTCATTTATGTGCATTACAAATGCAGTCGAAACAGCAGCAGATATTTATGGATGCATGTGTCCAGCAGGCAAAATACAAAATGAGACCTACTATGAAAGCACAAGGCATTCAATGCTGTGGCCAATTTGCATATTGCGTGTGTGTGTATGTGCGCACACACAGGATATGACCCAATTGGGCACTTTCACTCCATCTTATTCAGTCTTGCATGTATGTACGTATGTATGTATGTGTGTGTGTATGTGCTGGGGGCTGATGCCACAGCCTTGTGCATACAGAGACCACTGATTTATACCTCACTGAAAGGCCTTGTAGTTATACAGTGAAATGCTAACATATTTTTTATTTTAGTGGTGAGTAAAAGATATCTCTTTTGTCATTTTCCATACATTCGAAAGGTTTCATATCTTAAGAAGCATGTAACTTCTATACTTTTTGAAAAAATTGAAAAACTGCAAAGAAATGCACCAAGATGTTCTCCAGTGCTTATGCCAACACAGGAGAATTGTGCAATTCTTTCTTCCTCTGACTTTCCACATTTTGTAACTATGTTATTTTTACAATGAAAAAAAATTACAGGTGATTATTTAGACTTCTTTAAAAAGTAATTCTGTGGAAAGAAAAATAAATAGCAAGGCTCAGGATGGTTCCTGAGTGCTGTGCTTATGTGTGGCTCTGGGCAGAGGGGTGCTCTGTAAGGTGTGAGCAAGGAAGCCCTCCGGGAGGGTGTGAGCCACTCAGCACTCAGGTCACACAATGAATGCAGTGTTGCTAATTCTGACACCAATGATTCTGCAGCACCCAACTGACAGAATCTTTCTGAATGTGTTATTTATGGGCCCAAAAGAAAAGGATCTTATTTACCAGCCAGACTCTAGACTGGAAAGGAAAATGCTGGTTTTTATTCAAGTTCTTTATTCAGACTTTTGGGGGGGGGCTAATTGGAAACAAGTACCTTTCCAGTGACCAAAGTTAATTCAGTGTTAATTGCTGCCTGTCTTAGTTACTTTTCTCTCATTGCTGAGACAAAATAGCTGATGCCCAAAATTAAGGAAGGAAAGGTTTACTCAGCTCATAGTTTGTGGAGGTTTCAATCCATACTCAGCTGGCTCCAAAGCAAGGTGGCACATGCAGAGGGCAACAGCGCGTGGCTGCAGAAAGCAGCAAAGCAACAAGAGTAAAATGGAGGAGGAGCAGTAACAATAAGCTTCTTTCCCTCCCTTATGTTGTGTGCAGGCTGCCCACCCCAGGGCAGGTGCAGCTCTCACACCCACAATCCCAGCATTGGACCATGAATCAATCAAAAACTCTAGATGCCTGCTCCATGGCTGCATGAGGCTTTGGAGGGTTAGCTAGACATAAACCATAACACTGCTGCACAGGAGGGGAGAATCCCATTGTCAGCTGCCTGGACTGGCCCAGTCCTCTACCTGCTGTGTCATGAAGGCCTCTGAAATATGACTTAAGTCCTTCTAAACCCATTTCACAAATGCTGAGAAAACCGGTATTACTCCCAGATTTCCAGGCAGTGGGACTTCTTAATGTCTCTCCCAGTTACCTCCGACTTCTTGTTCTGGAACCCTTTTCCCAGACACTGATTCCTGCAGAGCTGCCTCTCCCTGAGCTTGTGCTGCCCCAGTGGGACAAAGCCCCCACTCACTGACAAGTGGGGTGAGGTACGGTGTTCAGTGGATCCACCATAGCACCCAGAAACCTCCTAAGATGAGCACTCTGTGCTATCACTCCAGTAGCTAACGCCCTTTCTGAAAGTCCCCATGCTCTGCTTGCTGTCAGGAACAGTTCAGGAGCTCTTTCTCCAGCATGGATTCCTACCATCTGCTGTTTCACTTTAGATGGTTTCTGTTAGCGCTGGTCAACTAAAGTCTGAAAATATTAAAAAGAAAATTCGAGAAATAAACAATTGGCAAGTTTTGGATAACTTTATGGTACATTGTTATAGCTGCTCTATTTTAATACTAGTTATTGTTGTTCATCTCTTACTGTGCCTAATTTATAAACTAAACATATGTATGTATGTGTACATAAGAAAACGTTAGCATATCTAGGGTTCAGTACTATCTGTGGTTTCAGGCATCCTCTGGGGGTCTTGGAACGACGCCCTCCCTCCCTCCCTCTCTCCCTTCCTTCCTTCTTCAATTCCTCCTCCTCCTTCTTCTCCCCCCGACACCAGTTTGTGGTCTCCTGACCTTTCACTCTGTGGTACTCAACAAAATATATTAAACAGCTTAATTTTGTCTTTATATTTTCTCTGTGACCCCTCTTGGCTTTGTTCCAAGTGGGTATTGTCATTTTCCCTTCACAATGATCTCTACTCTCTGAAGGGATTGGCCAAGGAAAAAGGATTCTGTATACTAAGCGATACTCTGCAGGCAGAAGCACCACCGTCACACCCTTCCTCACCAGTCTTGCTGCCAACCTGATCTCTTGATGCTCTAGGTTGGGAATCAGAGTTTATCCAGATCAAAATCGAACCAGATTCTCTTAAAAGAGAATATATAAGAGATATAAGAATATAGAGATAAGGAGAAGATACAAGAAGACATAAGAGAGAAGTTTCTCCTACACTGGCACAGCATGGAGGAGAGAACAAGGTGTTTTGTGACTGAGTCAGAGACTCCATCATTGAAGGATGGATGCAGAAACAGTTTTCATTAGCAGCATCTCTGACACTGGCTTCTGGCATCTTCGGCTGACGCTGCTGACTGGGAGCAGGTCCGTCTGTCAAGAGTGTACAGTGGGCCCAGTGCTGTCAGCTGTTTCCTGGGGGACACAGTGGCAGTGGGAGAAAGGGTTTCAACTCTGCTCCAGCCTGATTGACAAGAAGAAGGGGAGACTTGTGACTTCCTGCCTGGAAATGGAAGTGAAGAAACATTCTCACTGTGCATGGCCTTCGAGTCCCAGGACAGCTGAGCAGGGAGTAATTTTTCAAGATGCAGCTATAGAACAAGACTGCCGTGGGCCAGCAGTGACCACTTGAATGCGGGAAAACATGGAAAAGCCAGACTGGAAAGGAGCAGGGCCCTTCCTACAGTGCCAGCGCAGCTGAAATGTGTTCTGGAAATAAATCAGCTGTGAGCAAACCTCGTGGAGTACAGCGCTAGATCAGGAGCAGCCACCCAGTCAGTCAGGTAAACAAAGTCAGCGAGCTCAGGAGGAGGGGGGCACAAAGTGTGATGTAACTCACTGCAGGGCTAGCTTAGGGTTTTCTCCGCTATCCCCACGGCTGAGATGACACCCATCCACCATAAGCCGAAGACATCTTCCCAGGCTGCACGTGTGGCCTCCTGCAGCACCACCCTGAGCCAAGACCCTTTCCAGAGAGTTGGGGATGAAGGCACTGTGGCCTGGGCTGAGGACAAGGGAGGTGACATTCCTGGTGGGAGAAAGCAGGCAGGAGCAGTTACTTCCCCAAGGGGCCCGAGCACTCATGGCTGGGAGGGGCATCTGTCCAAGCACAGACGACCCGGTGTGTGGAAGTGCGGGAGCATGTGAGAAGGGAGAGTGTATTCACACGGAGCCTCTCTTTGGTTCTACTTTAGACAGCCATGCACAGTGCATTTCCACACTGCCTCCTTCTGCTTTTATTTCCACCCTCTTTCCATAAAACCAGGTGAAGTGGATGTGGACATGGACAGACAACTCTTTCGCACTGTGCACCATTTGCTCTTTGGCATTTTAAATTTACATTTGTTTTCTTTAATTTTGATGTAATTCCATGGTGTTTTCAGTTAGAACAATACAGATTCTGTATGTGGGGGTCCAGTCAGATATCCACAAGCCATGATTTGGTTTAGATTTTCCACCTTCCCTGTGCAGCCACCTGCTGAGAGAAGATTGTTACCTCCACTACCCCAGGGTCCTTGTGGGTCTGAGCCAATGTAGTGACCTCACACACATGGCTAGTGCTTGGTTGAAACACGAGCATGTAATGCATTCTGTCCAATCAGATCCAAAGGACAGGCTGGTGGGGTGTTTCCAGGAAAGATTCCTTCACTCTTAACAAGTGCCACAGGAAAAAATGGGCCCTGTCTCCATCCTGAGAATAGCTGTGTCTGGAGGTTGCCCTTGCAGCAGCTGTCTTATAAGACAAGGAAAGAGGGGCAGGAAGATGCAAATGATCTGAGTCCTTGGTGATCCTCTTCAGCTTTTACAATATTGAGCTCTGTAGAGCCTGTAGCTCTCGACTTCTTGTTTCACAAGATGACTAATTTCCCTGGCTCTTTGATCCATTGAAAGTGGGGTTTGTTACTTGCAACTGAATGTATTCTTTGCCGATACAAGTGCCTTCAGAGGTCTACTGTAGGATGTGATCCCAGGCTCCTAGCGTCTAGGATGTGACCTCCAGCAGGTCTGTTATCCCAGCACCTGGCACAGGCCTGACAGCCAGCAGGTGCTGAACAACAGCTGTATGATGTGCTGTGTAGTGGATTATGAGTTGAAGGGCCCTAACTGTGGGTCACAGTGGAGGAAGACAGATGAGCCACTTATGCATCCCCTTTAGAGGCGGGAGCAATGCTGGGTTTCTGTCTTCTCCAGTGTTGCCAGTCTAAAGGAAGCTGTGTCGAACCATAAGTTACTAACCACTGGAAGCCAACTGAGCAGAGGCCCAACGTGGAATGGCAAATCAGCATAATGAGGGACAAATTAGAATGATTAATGTGAACGCAATCAGAAGCTCTGCAGGAATAATGGAGAATAATAGATCACAAATGAAGGATGGGTTGGCTTAGCGGGTGTATTTCCAACTCAGCAGCCAGCCTGCTCCATTCATACTTCACATCAACAATTGTCAGAGAAAATAGATATGATTTTACAAAACAATGGACTTAACTAAGCAGGCGTATTAGTTCTTTTCAAGAAGGAAGGAGGGAGCCACAGCTGACTGAACCCATTTGATCACTGTTCATTTCCAGCTGGGGATTTTAGAATGAAGTAAGAATGAGTTTGTATTTTTTCATGTTAACACTGTAAAACTTGCTTTTATCCCTGGGTTGGGTGAAAATGGTAATAGAAGATGCTACCGCTATAACTAGAAGTATATAACTGGGTATTATAATCACTGTTAAAATGTTTCATCAAATAAGAAATGCATAAGTCAGGTTTCCCATTACTTGACACAATATCCAACCTCTACAAATTATAGGATGACAGATTTATTTGACTCATGTTGAGAGGATTCAGTTCGTGGACAGCTGGCTCCAAAGCAGACATCACAGCAGAAGGGTCCAGTAGAGTGAAGCTGCTTGGTTCATGGTGGCCAGCAAGCAAAGCCAGAAAGGAGAGGGCCAGGGATCAAAACAGACCGTAAGGCCACACCTCCATAACCCACCCAAGCACACCCGCAAGTGTGCTCCACCAATTCCCCAGGAGAACTTCCAAACCAATCAAGTTGACACTTGCTCTAACTACCACAGGAAGCAACGGATGTTATTATTTTCCTTTCAGAAGAAATATGAAAAGAGAATGTATAAAAGTCCAACGCATAGGTAGTACAATTTGCAACCATAAATAAAACTCTTACAGTGCAAGGAAAGAAAGAAATCAAATCCAAGTTTTGGCCTTTATGTAGACTATGGAATGAAGCCTGCTAAGAACAGAAAATACACATCTCCTCCTCCCAACAGTGGGTCTTCTTTGTTTAAAAACAAGTGATATAAGCAAGTTTGTACAAGACAGATTTCAAGACTTGCCAGCAGGACTTTGGCAAGAAACCCACATGAGGGTGGGCCCTGGAATCTGTAAATATTTCCTTTCTCTTGCATCTTGCACAACCCACTGTGAAGGGCCCACTCCTGTCACAGAGCTCTTTGGCTGGCTCCTCCCTGGGGGAAGGAAACCCCTGGTGGTTAGAACTCCAGGCCTTGGAAGCCTGTTGTTTCAAAGTTATGCCCAAGGAACTCACTGACTTTGAGAGTTCCCTTGTGTGGTTGGAAAAAATTACTTGACTGGTTGACAAAGAACATCATGATTAAGAGACCAGGATCTGGGGTCCTCAGTGTGGCCCTGAGCTTGGCTTCACCACTGGCCAGCAGTGTGACTTTAGACAGACTGATTAAACTAAGTTTGAAACATCTTTACACTGGGATTACTAAGAGATACCTCTTAGGCGCGAAGGTTATGAGGGGTAAGTGACTTAGTTGCTGTGCACTGCTTATAGCTGTGTTCAACCCAAAGCAGATGTTTCAATGTTGCCTGTAAAGCCCTAAACTCTGATTTATGGTGCATTCACAAAGGGTTCTAGTTGGTTGATTTCCACCTCCAACAAGGCTCTGGGGTCATTCACAGGAATTTGCATAGAAGCTGACAGAAGGGGATGTTGACAGTGTTACCCCTTCAATATCTCACATTTTACTGCCTATAGAAGTGAGACAAACCAAGACAGAAGATGTCACTTCTTGATTATTGGGTAGGAGCGTGTGTGCCCGAGTGACAGAAGCCCTCCTTAAGACTAAGCTGAAACAGACCAACTCTGTCTCCCCAAAGAAGTCTCTGGGTGAGAAGGCCAGAACTTTTGTGGCAGCTCCTCCAGGCAGGGACTGAGCCCTGCTGTGGGGTTTCTTTCCCCACCCTTAGCTGATTGCATTTCCTCTCCATACTTTTTACCTTACGATCACAAGGTAGCTGTTATTCTTCTAACTGTCACAACTGTATACCAGACAGAAAAAAGTGGAAAGGATACGGGAGCAGAGAAAGTCCCTTCTGTGGTTCAGGGGAAAGTCTGCACATTTTCACCTGTGTGAAAATGGAATTGTGGCACATGCTCCCATTCACCCCTTACACCTGCCCCTCGCTGCAAAAGAGAGGCTAAAAAGTGGAAAACTTTGGTTTTCTCGCTTTTAGAGCAAAGAGAAACAAAAGGACAGTGATGAGTTAGGGATCCAATCCACAGATTAACCACATGTTAATTGGCACAAGGACACACCTGCTTGTGTGTGGTCCACAAAGCACATTACCATACAGGTTGATCAGCAGGGCTGTGGACGGGCTGACACAGTAATCCAGGCCTTCTTGCTCAGCTACACCCAGCCCATGGCATGCTTTTAGTAGTGAATCAGGCAGGATCCTCCTCTGTGATCGTGGCTGGCAGCACAGTGGCCTGGACTCTAGGATCCTAGTAAGGGCAACTGAGGTAATTTGCCAAACTTTCCCAGAAAAGCGGGACAAAAAAAGTTAAAAATGTACCTGGTAAGGTATCATGGTGCTAAGAGAGTGTCATAGATCCAGGAGATGGACCTGTGATGATTGTGGGCTACTCATAACCCCCAGATGTCTGCTGATTCTGATGGGTGCACCAGGCCACCTGTGGGTGAGTTCTGAATGAAGTTGTCCTCCTCCTTGACCTGCTGCTAATTCAGGTGTGCTTACTTTGTGGTGACACTTACGATCTAGAGTTCTTTTCACTGCTTGTACTTTGCCTCAAGAAAAGTCATTTTGAATCGCGTACAGCCGAGAGAGCGAGTGCGGAGGGAAGGATGGCTTCAGCTCCTAAACCCGACCGGCTCAGAGGCGGCTGTAACCAGGATTTGTTGGAGGCAGCGGAGCAGAGGAAACTCAGAGAACGCGCTACTGGGACAGACTGCGCCAGTCTGGGCAGCGGTCCGGGATCCCACTCTGAACCCCACCCCCGCAGCCGGAGCCACGGGAATTGGAGCGACAGGGACAGACTGCGCCAATCTGGGCAGCCGTCCGGGATCCCGCTCAGAACCCCACCCCCGCAGCTGGGGCTGCGCGAACCAGAGCGACAGCGATCGGCGGGATTTCTGAGTCGGGAAAAACCTCCATCCAGAGAGATACATCTGAACTGCATTCCTGTCTGCACGATCAAAGGGTGAGTTAAGTGGGCACTCTAACCGGTTTTTCCTGAATCGGGAAGAAGCTCAGCCCAGCGAGTAACATCAAAACAGCTTTAAGAATTGCGGGATCTCCCGGGTGGGAAGAACTAGCTAGGTGCCCCAACGGGATTTGTGAGGGGGGAAGGAGCTCCACCCAGGGAGGAACACTGGAGTGCCCTGTCTGTAAGACTCCTGGGGCGGCAAGCTGTTTATTCGCCCCGGCCAGGTCTTGAGGTAGGGAATAGAAGCGGAAATCTCAGCAGACAGCTTAAGGGACATTCTCCCAAAGAGAAGTAACCATTGGAGCAGCCTCTGCAGCAGACCTCTGCCTGCTGAACTGTCTGTGGAATTTATAGCTCCACAGTTTGAATCTGATACCCAAAAATGGGAAAACAGAGGAACAAAACGCAGTCTCAAAACTCAACCCCACCCAGAACAACTTTTGAATGTGAAGATACAGGGGAACCAGGAAGCCTCATAACTTCAAGTTATGAAATGATTGCATCCGAAATAAAACAACTCCAACAGGCCATGAAAGAGCTTAAAGCAGAAATAACCCACATACCCGCAATGATTTCTCAGACAAAAAACGAGCTGAAAACAATGATGGAAGAAATGTTCCATGTACATAGACAAGAAATAGACAAAAGTCTAGAAGAAAATAGGAAACAAATGGAAATGTTACAAGAGCAATTTAGGAATGAATTACCAATAATGAAACAGGTCCAAAGAGAATGCCAGGATTTGAAAACTAACACTGAAAGTATGCAAAACCGTTTAAATGAAACCGAAGGTAGAATTTCAGAACTTGAAGACAGCATGGCAGCTTATGAGCGTGAAAGGAAGAATCTCATGATATCATCAAAGACATAAGAAAAGTCAATCCAACAGCTGCAAGATGAGGCAAAACGTAACAATATTCGAATTATAGGAGTGTGTGAAACTGCAGGAGATCTCACAAACGATATAAAAGGAATATTTGATGAAATAATAGCAGAAAATTTCCCAAACAAGGTAAAAGATACTGAAGTTCAGTTAAGCGAGGCATATAGAACCCCAATGATCCATAA
>PVLD010003795.1:106993-136264 GCA_004027595.1 Dinomys branickii | reverse complement strand
TTCTCATATATTTATTTGCCATTTGTATTTCTTTATCTGAGAAGTGTGTATTCATCTCAGATGCCCATTTCTGGATTGGGTCTTTGAATTTGGACAGGTACATGTTTTTTAATTCTTTGTATGTTCTAGATAGAAGACCTTTGTCTGAGGGACAGCCAGCTAGGATTTTTTTCCCAATTTGTGGGTTTTCTTTTTACTTCGCTGGTGATTTCTTTAGATGTACAAAAACTTTTCAGTAGAAGGAGGTCCCAATTATTGATTCTTTGAAGTGTTTCCCTTGCAGTTTCATTTTTGTTCATGAAATCTCTGCCTACTCCTATGTCTTCAAGATTTTTACCTACTTTCTCTTCCAATAGATTTAGAGTTTCTGTTTTAATATTGAGGTCTGTGATCCATTTTGACCCGAGTTTGGTGCATGGTGATAGACTGGGGTCTATTTTCAGTTTTCGGCAAGAGGCAAGCCAGTTTTTCCAGCACCATTTATTGAACAGGCCTTCTTTTTTCCAGTGGGTTTGGCTGAGTGGGTTTTTCGTTAAAAACAGTGGTTAGATGCCACGAAGTAGGTGGCAGTGCCTTAACCGTATGCATGTTGTCAGGCCCAAGGGCGTCTTCCATCCTTGTCAAGGGGACTGCTAACCTTCTCTCCTTTCATACAACACTGGAGTTTTTTTGTTTGTTTGTTTCTTTTTTTTTTAGCCAGGGTCTTGCTATATAGTCCAGGCTGGCCTTGAACTCACTATGGAGCCCAGACTGGCCTCAGACTCATGGCAATCCTCCTGCCTCAGCCTCCCAAGTGCTGGGATCATAGGTATACACCATCATGCTCAACTTGATGTCTATTTTTTGTGCCAGTTTCTTTGAGGATCCAGTCCCTCTCTGATTGTATATTAATTTCTATATAACTTTCCTGCCTATAATAAGATGACCTCAGGTAACCATGAGTTTTCTCTTCACTAGATTTAAAATAAACCATATTCCTCAGCAACTCAACTTCCAGAACCAAAAAGGAATATTTCTGTAGGCCCAAGGCAGTGGCAGCAGGCTGGGGTGGAGGTTGGCAGAGAAAACACCTGTGCACCACTGACCAGGAAAGACCCCTGGTGCCAGGAAAGAAACCTGCCTCAGGTCAGGCTCAGACACAGAGGTGGGAGGGTCCCAGTGGGGACCTCTGCACCTGTGAGGGTCAGCTGCATAACCCTGATATTCCCAGCTCTGCTGCCATCTTTAGTACTGAGCCCAGGACCCTCCCTGGAGCTCTATGGCCTTTGGGGCTCCCCACCCCTGCAGGGTCACACCCTAACCCTGCCCAGGGCCCTGGAATGCCTGGCTCCCAGCCTAGCCCTCACACCTGGTCACATGCTCCCACTCAGTCTCCCAAGTGTGTGATTTCCCTGGGTCTTACTGGCCTAGGGGTCTTTGGCAGCAGCACCCAGAAGGGAACTTCCATGACAGTCTGTGCCCTTGGGGTACAGGGCCTCCGCCACAGTGAACACTCTGTAGCCATGTGCTGGAGTTCAGAGATGTGGGAAAGAGGGAGGAGCACCCAGCACGGTGGCCACATGCACCCTCATCCACCCTCATGCTGGGGCTTTGCTGCCCCTGCTAAGGGGCAGCCCTCCAAGGCCTGTTCTAGAGCTGTGAGGCCCAGCCTACCCGCCTGTCTCTCCTGCCCTGCCTCCCACTTCCTGGACCAGAGCACCTGACCTCCAGCACCAACAGGCTCCTTCCCCTATTGGGCCACGGGGTACAGGAAGGCCTGGGAAACCAGGCCACGTGGGCCCCATCCCAGGCCGTCAGGGTAGCCTGGCCATCTCTTAAGACTGGTCCACCCCAGAAACATCCCCCTGGGCCAGCCAAGGAGCCATTGCTGCCACATGGCCAGGGCCAGGAGCTCTGCCCTTGGATCTAAGTGGGAGCCCTGTCACAAGTGCTGGCCAAAGACTTGGGTCACTCTACCACTGTGCCCATCCAGAAAAGGCAGCTTCCTCTGAGACATGCAGTTTCTGCTGCCCAGAGGGTATCATATTGACTCTCAGACCCTAGGCCCTCGCCAGGGCATGGCAGTGACTCGAGATGGAGCATGCAGGCCCGGAGAGGCCGGGGGCAGAAGCTTTCTTGAGTCAGGGCTAGGCTGCCCATGCTCACTCTGCAGTTGTCCAGTCCCTTGGGTGGCCCTGAACCTATCCTTATAGGGAGTGGTAGCTGAAGCCTGAGCTGTCCTGGGAGCCAGGCAGGAGGAGCGTAAGACAGGTGGAATGGGACCTGGGCAGGAAGACTCAGGCATACTGAGTGGCGCAGCAGGTGGCGGGGCAGGACATGAGTGAGTGTGTGGGTGTGTGCGCACACGCACATGCACCTAAGTGCATGGTTATGGGTGAGAAGCACAGGCTCGAGGGGTGCCCTGGTGAGTCTGGGGCAAGATGAAGGGTCTTAGGCCTTCAAGAAACCCTGACGCCCAGAACATACCAGTCATGACATCCCTTTTCCCTGGAGCCCTCCAGGCCACACTCTGCAAGATTGTCCTAAGCCCTGTGCTCTGCCAGGGTTTTGGGGATCACTCCACTGTGCTTCCCCCTGCACCTGGGGTTTAGGACAGCATACTTCCTGAGCCCTTCCAGCACCAAGTGGAGTCCCGTCATTGAGTTAAGGTTCCCAAATCACAGGGTGCCACTGAGGGTCCTCCAGCAGTGCCTGAGGACCCTCAGCCGTGGTGCTCCTGCCTCAGACCAGCAGGAAAACCAAGAAAAAGGAATTGTAGTCCCTTGTATGACCAGCAGGCTTCCTCCAAGTCTTCTCCAACTTTGAGCAGACCCAGATCCAGGAGTTGAAGGAGAGTTTGTCTCCCACCAGGTGCCTCCAACCCAATGCGGACCCATAGCTGCCTATCCGTGAGTGAGGAGGCAGAGGCAGAGCCGGTCAGCCATGATCCCATGGGCCTGCCTTGATTTCTAGACATTCACACTCACGGATCAGAACCAGGGCAGCTTCATCAACAAGGAGGACCTGAAGGGCACCAGCACCTCCCTCAGTGGGTGTGGGCAGGAGGCAGAATGGATACCCTTGTTCTTCTTCCTCTGCTAAGCAAGGGCACCGTCCCTGACTGTCGCCCCTCAGTCCGTGAGAGGTGTCTCACCTCCACCAGGAGGGAGACCTGACCTACCCCAGGTTGCCCAGAGCTGGTGGGCATCCAGGTGGATAGGACCAGTGGGCCGGCCCAAGCATGAGTGTCTAGGATGGGCTTATAGAGTTGGGGAGGTTTTGGGGGCCTGTCCCTCCCTCAGAGCCCAGTGGTCCCTCCAGCCCTCTCCAGCCAGACCTGCCTCCCTCTTTCTGGTCCTGCCCTGGGAACTGGGAAGCAGTTTGGTTTCTCCCCAGGGTCAGGGTCCAAGGTAAATGCCCTCCTTCCTGGCCTACCTCATGCCTGACCACGGAGAGCAGCAGCCCTCAGCTCGCCCTGTCCTGTATCACCTCCCTCTGCCACCACCACTGTGCCCAGCTCCAAATTGGGGGAGGGCACTCCCTCCTGCCCGTGCCTCACACCCCAGGGCAGAGGCCTCCTTTTGTCTCGTATCCAGCACTACTTTGGGTCACCTGGAGAATGACAGAGTGGCCAGCCCCATGGGGTCACCTGGCAGTCAACAGAGATAAAGAGGGCTGTGGTGACCTTCCTGCCCAGGGACACCACACCGCACCCAACAGGCAAAACCATTGCTCAAGGAGGCCTCAGGACCCAACAACTTCACCATGTTCCTAAACCTGTTTGGGGAGAAGCTGGCCAGCAAGACCCCTGTGTTCATTCAGTTAGTACCTAACAACACCTAGACCGCAGAAAAGCCCTCTTCCCCAGCTCCTGAAAAGCCTGGGACCGATCCTGACAAAACCGGAGCTCTGACACTCACCTCCCAGCTGCCAGCTGTTGGTGGCCTCTGTCTTGCACTAACCCAGCTGCAGGCCAGGGCTGAAAGGATAGGGAGGCCTCTCGCAGTGGGCAAGGGCTTGGAGCCCTGGGCAGGTGGCACCCTGCGGCCTCTGCAGCGGGCAGTGACGTGGAGACCATCCTAAATGCTTTCAAGATGCTGGACCTGGATGGCAAAGGCAGCATCCACAAGGAATAGTGAGTGCCCGCTCCCTTGTGGGCCCACACCAGGTTGTGTGGAGCATGCTTCCCAGAGAGGGCCAGTGCCAGCCCACTTCCTGTTCTTCAGGGGCCATTCAGAGATCCCAGTCCTTGGGTAACCCGGTGGGTGCCCAGCTGGTTGCAGGGGCCGGGGTCGTGGATCCTCCAGCTACTGCTCAGTCTTCAGCAGGATTGTGGGCTGGGTCCCCTCAGGCTAGCTGCAGGGAGAGAGACCTCTGACCCTGTCAGCAGCTCCCTAGGCTCGAGTGTCCATGGGCTCTGGTGATCAGTGGATGCCCAGGACTACAGTGGAGGTGGCGTTCAGACCCGGCAACCCCCATCCCATGTGGCCCACAGGGGAGCCAGGTGGGCACTGAGCAGCCTCTTTGCCCTTCCCTCCTCAAATGGCTGCTGACGTGCCAAGCTGACAAGATGACGGCCACCAAGGTGCCTGTACCCCCTCCACCCTCCCGGCCTCTGCAGGCCGAGTGCACTCCTGAGTCAGAGGGTGCCACTGTGCTGCTGTGGACAAGACAGGGCAGACAGGCTCGGGGGGCTCTCCAGGAGGGAGGGAGCTGGCTGGGGAGCACTTAAATTGGAGCCAGAGCTCATTCGGTCCCTTGTGGGCTTTCCTAGCCAAGGGGCTGGGCTCAGAACAGGGCCATCTCAACCCCAGCCCAAATCCACACCCCCAAGCCAGTGCCACCTGGGACCTCTGCTCCCCCCATGGTGCCCAAAGGCAGGGACTGGACCCTGGCACCACTGACTGGAGACAGTGGCCTGAGGCCCTGGGGCCCCAGGTCTGTGCCTCCACACCATCAGGGTCTGCCCCACCACACTCTACCCTACCCCTCCACCCTACCCTAAGGATCTGCCCACCCACCCCTTTCCCCTGCTCTGCCCAACCCCCCCCCACACCACCAGAAGCAGCTGTGTTGGCATCTGTCAGGCATCTGTATTTGGACCTGCGGTCCGCCAGCTCCAGATGGGCCAGTTGCTGGAGTTCAATTCTGTCGATGTGGTGGGCAACCCAGACTACCAAGGCGCTGAGCTTGATGCTCGCCCACGGGGAGTAGAAGGAGCGGGCCCACAGGCCATGCTGGCTCAAACGTGGACCCGTGATCCACCTGTGCATGTCTGGTGCAGCACAGGGGCCTGGGCACCCACAAGGGTCAGGTGGGGGGTGGCTTGGCTCCTGCTGGGCGAACCATTCACCTGTCCACACCACTCACCCACCTCTGACCTGCCCAAATGCCCACCTGCTTCAGACACCTCTGCATGCAATCCTGCAACGGCCCTGGGTCAGGCCTGGTCAGGTTTCATGCAGCAGGGCTCTGCAGGCTGCAGCCACGGTCCACCTGGGGCCCCAGGGACGTTCTGCCTCGCCCAGGGTGTTCAGGACCTGAGCCAGTCCCTCCTGTCAGGTCATGGGGCTGCACACCAAGGTAGCCAGACCTGCCTCTCCCTCCTCCCTTCACACAAGTCCCTGGGCACAGTCCTTGAGAATCTGGGGGTCTTCCGGTGGATAGAGCAGGGCAGGAGCTTCTTGGGGAGCCTCAGAGGGTAGCTTTGGGGCAGGGCTTGGCATTCTGGGTGGAGGGAGGCCTCCAGACTCAGCCTGTAGACGCCGATATGGGGTGTGGAAGAAGAGCACCAGGACACAGGAGAAGAGAGTGCACAGGCCAGCCATCACCAGCAGAGACACTGGGGACATAAGCACAGCGCTGTTCTCAGCAGTCACAGGCCCCTGACATAGCCTGGGCAGCCTAGAAGGCAGAGCCCCCGGCATTTCTAAGCCAGCAACAAGTTCCAGCAGTGGTGACCACAGAAACACCCCAACAGCTGGGGTGTGTACAGGCCCACCACCCAGACACGGATGTGCAGCGCCCACCCTGACCTCTGCTCACTCCCAACTGTGCTCTCTCCCTGTCTGTCTCTTCTCCTGTCTCTGTCTCCCTTCTTCCTTTTCATGCGCAGAGCTCTGCCCTCATGTCTTTCTGTTTCTCTCTCTTTAGTAACAAAAGAGCTCACCTAAGCGGTACTGAGGCTAGGTTTTTGCCCGGGTCTCTGGGCTGCACATAACCAGCTGAGCCCAGAGGTCTTTGAGCCCACTAGGCACCTCCACCCACCAAGAAGAGTAAAAGGTACCAACAGATGGGCCAGGGAGTTGTGGGGAGGTCTTCCCAGGCTGGGCCAGGCCAGTTCTCCTTACCTCTTGGCCTTGGCCCTCTGGGGTCCTAGGCCATGTGATGGGCACTCACCTGTCCAGTCTAGTGAGTCCTCGCCATGCTGGCAGGTGGAGAAGGGTGGGTCTGTGCGCCGCACAGTCAGTGCTGTCAGTAGCACCATGATAAGCACACCTTCAGCTTGCCTGGATACACAAGGCCTTCACTCCAAGGGCTAGCACCACCCAAGCTCCAGAGCAGGACACTGTGCTTGGGATAAGTACATAGCCCAGGGAGGGACACTCACCCCAGCACAAAGACCAAGCCTATAGCAGCTCCCTCACCCACAGGGAAGGAGCACTCAACCGCCAGCTCCATGGCCACGGGTGCCACTGCCAAGCCAAAGAGCCCAATTAGGGAGCAGACTGCAGCCAACACAATGGCCTGTCCCTGCAGCTGGGCCACCTGGTAGGAAGGAGCAGAGTGGGCGCCAGTCAGATAGGGCCCCCTACAGGCAGAGGCCAGGCCACCCCTTTCCTGGCACCGCTCCACCTCCGCCCCGCCCTGCAGGGTGTTCTCAGTTCCAGGAACTCTCACCAAGGAAAAGGCCAAGCACGCCAAGGAGGCCAAGCAGAGGCCTATCTTGGTGACCTCAGTGAAATGCTTGGTCCGATCCACATACAGGCCAAGAATCAGTGCCCCCAGGATCCCGAACACAATGAAGAGAGCCCCACAGAGGCCTGAAAACTCCTGAAGGAAGGGAGAAAGGCGGTACACACCTTGGAGCAGGGGGCAGGCTCACTGACGCAGGGCCCAAGGCCAGGAACCCTGGCACCTGCTGAAGGAAGGGTTGGACCCTAGGGCCAGTGTGCCCTGAACCACACAGAGAAAGCCAGAGAGAAGAGGGCAGAGACATGGAGGCCAAGCACCAGGCACATGTGAGTGAAACATCATCTCCGCGGTCTCCATGAGGCGTGAACACTAAACTGGGGCATGGACAACCCCAGGAAAGACAGTCCCTCCCAGGCAGAGCTGGTACTCACGCTGGAATAGCCGCTGGCACAGAGGATCTGCTCCAGGAGGGCTGAGAAGCTGGAGAAGACCCCGATGCCACCCCCAAAGCACATGGCCAGGGTGACATAGGCCTTGTTCCGCAGGAGCTGGAGGAAAGCCACCACTCAGCCCAGGACCCAGGGCTTCTAGCTAGAGCGCTTCCCCACCCAACCCAGGCCAAGCACCCACCAGCCAGAGTCCAGGGAGGAACTTCTCTGAGGTGGAGCTGGCTGCCCCAGCAGAGGGTGGGGTGGGAGGCACACTCTCCCAGATGCAAGTGGTGGCTAGTAGGCAGGCAAGGCCAGCTGGGATGATATAGATGCCAAGCTGGGGAGAAGGGGTAAGGTCAGAGGCCACAAAGACACATGCACCCCTGTGTACCCCGTGGTGGCATGCTGCCTTCATGGACTCCAGAGCCTGTGGTGGGCAGCACCACCCCACCTTCACCTGCACCTGGGGCCTGCACACAGGACTCCAGCTTTCAGCCCAACTACCCAACTGATGGCCACCTGCACTCCCACATAAGTAGGCACCCAGCTACATCGTCCAGGTGTACATTCACACATGTGCACACATACCATAACCTGCATGTACACCGTACACATGCACACAGCACATGTGTACAAGCCACTTATATGCACACCCATACACACCACACCACATGCACATGAGCAGGTACACACAGGAGGGGCACCACATCTGTGCACCTCATGATCTCCCTCACCATCAAGGGGATGTCTTCTCCCTTCTTTACCAGGGCAGGTGACAGCAGGTTGGCCACAAGAATGCCCAGGGGGTTCGCTGGATGGACAGATGGGCAAAGAAATCTCATCAGCCCAGCTGTGGCCAGCATTCTTCTCCAGCCCCCAGGGAAACCTTTCTGGCTCTGGTGACTTGGCCTTGGCCGCGGAGCTCCAGGCAGTCCCAAGCTGAGCCCAGGCTGGGAAAAGCCTCCCCTCAAGACTCACACATGGTGGCAATCATGTTGGCTGTGGCTCTCTGGTGTTCTGGGAACCACAAGGCGGCCAGTTTGGCCGGAGAGAAGATGACCAGGGTCTGGGCCAGGGCACAGAGGCTCTGGCCAGCCATGAAGAAGACAAATGGGCTGGGGATCCCGACAGCCATGCAGGGCAGGGCACGAAGTGCACTCCCTAAGAAGTTCAGCCATGCCCCCAAGATGGTCTGCAGGGATAGTCCAAAGGCTGCTGCCCATTCCAGCCCACAAGCGATATCAATTTCCAGCCTCCCCACTGCCCATCAGCTCTGCTGGGGGACTGGCCAACGGGACTGGTAGACCCTGGTCTGCACAGGAGGCCATGGTTCCCATACCCCAGTGCAGGGGCCCACCAGTCCCATAGCAGGCCAGGGTTAGAGTCTGACTCACTGCTGCCCGGAGCCCCACGGAGTCCAAGACCCAGATGGCTGCAATGCCGCTGGGGATGGCCACCACAAAGTAGATGAGTGACAGCCAGTTGACCTGCTCCATGGACAGGAGGAAGTGCTGGGCGATGGCATCTGCCACAGGTGCAAAGCTGAGCCACAGCTGTGAAGAGAGCTGGGAATCAGCCCGGGCCACAGATGCCATCACCAGCTCTGCCCTGCTGCCTGACTCAGTCAGCCTGAGGGGCCAATGTGGAGAGTCCTGTGAGGGCCATGGGGACCCCACCTAGGCCACATCATTACTCCTGGGAGGGCACCAGGCAAATGATCAACCTGGGGGCAAACACAGGCTGATGACCCCACCGGTCCTGGACCTGACCCTCCAAGGAGCCTGAGGGCTGTCTGCAGGGTATCCATTGTATGGAGGGACAAAGGCAAGAGGTGTAGGAGTCCTGGATGTGAGTGAAGCAGTTGGGCGCGTTACCCAGACAGCCAAGGAGGGGTCTAGCAAGGACAGAGCCAAAGGGAAGCACAGCTCAGAGCTGGGATGTTGGGGGTCAGGGGCACCTCTGCCATCACACTGGTGATGAACATCTGGGCTGTGACCTGGCACCACCATCAGGAGACCTGAGCTGGGCAGGCGAGGCCTCCTGGACTGAGGATAGTCTCCAGCCTGAGGCTGGACCTAGCACCAGGTTGCTCAGCAAGTAGCAGAGGGTTGGGGGAGGCCAAGAGGAAGCACTACCCAGCATTGGAGGGCAGAGACGTGGGTGCTCAGGACAGGGTGTCTCAAGTGTGTCAGGAATCGGTTCCTCATCCCAACCACTCCAGGCATGCCCCAGAGGAAGAGCAGCAGGATCAGAGCCTCACGTGGTAGGGACCTTGGGCAACAGTTGCCTTTCCTTCCTCGTGCCTCAGACATCTGGGCCAGGCTGCCCTGCGCAGGCCCAGCCCAGCAGACCATAAGCTTGGTGTGTGCACACAGCCCTTCCCCCAAACTGAACTCAGCCAGCCCTCATCGGCCTCCCAGCTCTGTGCTTGTCCCTCCCAAGCCTAGGGCCAAAGGATGGGCGGGGACACACAGGAGTAGAGGTCAATCGTGCCTCCTGCAAGTACCCAGCCTTGTCCAGCACACCCTCCTTGTGAGTAGGTGGGCCATCTCCCATGCAGAATCCTGGGTGCCTCCAGGCCTCACCCCAATCGGCCTTTCAGAGCCTGACAGCCCCGGTCCCAGCTGCAGGTGAGGAAATGGGGACTCTGGGAACCACTGCCCACAACAGGGACCCAAACGGGTCACCACAGCTCTTGATGTCAGAGCTAGACTTCTGTGGGCTCCATAGCGACTGCAGGACCTCCAGCCACGTTCCTAGGAACTTCCCAGAACTAGGGAGACCCAGCCTCAGATATCCACCCAAAGCTAGTTACACCCCTAGGCTCTACACACGGGGCCCAGAGCCAGGCCAAGCCCGGCTCATCCCAAGTCCTGCAGCAGCAATCCCCAAGCCTGGCTCAGGGCTGAGTCACCACACCCAGTCTGCAGGGAGGAGAACAGGGCCTGGATGCCACAGGCTTCACACATGGGCCAAGCCCCAAGTGGCCTCAGCATTCCGGCCATCCCACCCGGCCCCCTGAGCTGCAGGACCCCAGCCTGTGCTGGTGGCCACGTCTTCCTCATTCCCTGCAGGTTTCTGCACTCACGTGAAGGGATGGGGATGTGTGGGTGACCACAGGTTGGAAGCCTCCATCGCAGTGACCCCTGCAATTACCCTGAGTTTGGGAGTGAATGGGAAGGGTGCCCCCCAGGTGTGCTGAGGTGCTGTGGTTCCTGTTCAAGGGCAGGGAAGTCTGGCCTGGCACCGGGGCAGAGGAATGCGAGCGACAGGCGGGGAACGAGGATGCCAGGCTGGGACAGGCCCTTCCCTTCCCCCAAGCGGCGGTACCGTGGCGTTGGAGCAGCTCAGCAAGCTGACCGCCAGCAGGAAGAGCCAGCGCCGCGCATAGGTGCGAGGGCTCCCAGTCCCTCTCCTGGCGTCCCCCTCTGTCATCGGCCCGTCCCCGGGGTCCACCGCAGTCCTCTGCCCGTCTCCTGGCGTGCCTGGCTCGTTCCCAGCGTGCTCCACCGTCCTCCGCCGGTCTCCGCTGTCCCGCGTAGTCTCCGCGCCGTGCCCAAGGTCCCCTGCTGCCCCTGTCCCGCCCCCCTCTGGCATCAGCCGGTCCCCGGCTTCCCCCTCTGTTATCGGCTAGTCCCTGCAGTCCCGTGCCACCTCACGCCAGCCTCCCGAAGTCCAGACGTTCTGGCCCCGGGGCCCGCCAAGTCCCGCCCTAAGGGCGCAGGCGGAGGGCCGGGGCGGGACGATTAGGTCGCCCCGCCCCCAAACGGGGTGGTGACGCGTGGGCGGGCGGGGCGAGTGGGTGGAGTGGTGGAGTCCCAGCATTTCGGCCTTGGGTGCGCGAGGCTAGGACTGAAGGCCCTGCCGTAGGCCCCAGGGTAATGTCCCTTCCTGCAGGAGACACAGCTGATCGGGTCCCACGGGGACGGGTGTGGGAAAAGGGGTCTGAAGTCACTCCGCCTTAGCAGAGTCTGCATTTTTAAAAGGACCCCAAGTTCCTGAGGTCCCAACAAGTCACATGGAGAGGCCATCCTGGAATAGGAGGCTGCAGTCGTTTGCAGACAGCCAGACTTGTTCCAGGGAGGCAGGAAGTGGGTAGGGGTCCTGGGGAGGACTGGGGGCTTGTGTGCCCACCCCAAGGGGACATGTGTACACACACACACACACACACACACTCAGGCCAAGCTGCCATCTGGTTTCCTCTGAGAAACCCTGGGTGAAAGGAAGGTGGTTCTGTTTGTTCAGGTGGGAGTGGCAGTGAAGTTTCCTGCCCCTGATCCTGGCTGGCTCTACCAGAGTGGAGTCTGTCTGGGCAGAGTGGAGATGGGTGTTCCTCCAGCCAGGAGGCCTCTTGCCCTCAAACATGCCGTGGCTTGGCTCTCTCCATCACTCCTGCTGTTTGTCCCAAGTGTCCTAAGATGGGACACTTGTCAGACAAGCAACTGTGCAGCCCTAGGCTTTAGCATGTGTGTGTGTGGAGGGGCATTGTGTGTTCTTATGGGGCATTATGTGCCTGCAGGATGGAGTCACCCACCACAGCTCCCACCCTCAGGACAGCTCATAGCCTTCCTCCATGGCCTGGTGCTGTCTTTGTGCTGGGACTGGGATGCTCCCCACCCCACCTGGCAGATGGGAAAAGGCCACACTCGTTTCAGTGTTGTGGGACCTGGCATAGCTGGAGCTCTGCCCCTCACAGGGGCAGACCTGGGAGGTATTTGAGCTGTGCCCACTCGACAGGGTGTATAGTGGCAGCTGAGCCCCCTCTCCACTTCTAGCTATGAACAGGAGAGTTCAGCATGGCTGCAGGACACAAGACCAGCTCACAACAATCTGCTGTGTGTCTAGAAACTGCACCAAGATGGAACATTTGAAAGCTGCAATTAAAGACAAAATACATTTATAATTACTTCAAAGAAATTAAATACTTGGACATAAAGTCAACATTTGTGTGCTAGTACTTATATAATACTAAGAGTGAAAAAAATCAAGGAACACCTAAAGAAATGGAGAGACATACCATGTTCATGGATGGTCAAAATCAACATAGTAAAGTTGTCAGTTCTCCCTAAATCAACTTAGAGAGTTTTTGTTTCTTTTTGTAGTAGTAAGGGTTGGACCCAGGGTCTTGTGCTTGCTAAGCAAGCTCTGTACAACTAAGCTATATTCCCACCCTCACCCCTTTTTTATTGAAACAAGGTCTCACTAAGTTTCCCAGGCTAACCACAAACGTGTGATCCTCCTGCTTCAGCCTCCTGAGTACCTGAGATTAAAGGCCTGCATGCCACTGTGCTTGACTGACCTATAGGTTTAATGAAATTCTTATCAAAAGTCTTTGCACACGTAGACTGAAAATATTTGCAAGCCACATATCCAATATAACCATGCTGTCTTCTCAAACCCGGTGTGAAATTGTCATATCATATAGCCGTTGCAGTTTTGGGCATTTATTCCTGAGAAATAATTCATGTTCACACAGAAACATGTGGCCAAACCTGTGGTAGCCTAATCTGTGATAACCAAAGGCTGGAAATCTCCAGATGTCCACTAGTGGCGAATGGTTATGCAAGCTGCAGTATATCCATACCAGGGAACATTACTCAGTAGGAATGAATGGCTGTCGAGGTCTTCAAACACCCAGCGGCATCCCGGGCCATTACACAGGATGGCAAGAAACAGCTCAGCCTGAACATACTGTGTGGTTCCACTTGCTATGGCTGGATGTGGTTTAAACATGTCCCTGTCACCCTGGGGCTCATGTACTAGAAGTTGGGTCCCCAGGGGCTAGTGTTGAGGTGGATGGACCATTCAAGGGTGGGGTCTGAGAAAGTCTTTAGGTCCTTTGGAGTGCTGCCCTAGCAAGAGATCACTGTAGTTCTCTAGCTCTCATGGGACCCTAAGTTTTCCGGAGAGACTGTTACTAAACAAAAAAGAGAGGGAGAGAAAGCCTGGTACCTGACCTTGCCCTGGCTTCCTGGCTTCCTGTCTTCATGTGATCTCTGCTCTCTGTATGACTGGTCTTCAGGGTGCAACCTACCATGACAGCATCACAGGGCCAAGCTGATATGAGCACCAGGCCCCCGAATATCCAAAACCACGAGCTACATTGGTCTCTATTCTTGCAAAGTTACATAGCCACAGGGACTTCATGATAGTAGCTGGAAATGATCTAGAACACCATTTATGTCACCATTTTGGGAAAGCAAGGTTAAAACCGGAGAAGAGAGTAGTGATTGCTAAGGTTCAGTGTCTGGGCAGGACAGGAGCACCTGTGGTGACGTTCTGCCCCTTCACCAGGGACATGAATACACAGCTTCAGTGTAAGGCCAAGTGCAGATGTGCACACAGAGCCTGAAGTAAACAGGGTGAGTGGGCAGGTTGCACCAACGTCACATCATGCTGTGGAGTCTGCAAAGCATCACCCTGCGGGCTGGCAGAGAGAGCAGGGCCTCTCTGTGCTGTTTCTTACATCTTTGTGTGAATCCACGATTATGTCAAAGAAGTGTAATGGTAAGAAATCCCACAGAACAGGAGTTCCACTCATTCACTGTGGCAATTTTGTTTAAATCTCAAGAAGCATCTCTAACACAAGTCTGAGAGGCTGGAGTTTTGAATCTAGGCCTAGGGATGTGGGTGGATGCCTGTACCATGCACAGCCCCAGTGCCTGGCACACCTTTGGACAGCCCAGTCTCCAGGTGTCCTCTGTGGACCACATAAGCCACCTGGCATCTCTTGGAAAATGACCTTCAGAGGCTTGGTTTCATCTGGCCCCTCTTATGGCTAAACCTGTTTTAATGTCATTTCCTTTTTAAAAAATTAAATATGGTCTCTATCAGCACAAATTAACATGAGTCCTCATGTTCTACTCAAAGCCAGGGAGTTGAAGGTGGAGGGTGAGGCCACTGTCCTGGGAAATGCCAGGGATGATACCCTCCTACGAGGTAACAGCCAGGCGCGCCTATCCTGTTTATTTGCTTGGCTTTTATCTGCTCCTCCCAAAGAATGCCAAGGCTGCGAGGGCAGAAGCCCATCCACCCGGAATGCCCTGATCAGGACTGGCTGGCACAAGGTCCTGGGTAAGAACAAAAGGGTGGGTGGAAGCCTTTTGCCTCAGGCCACTCTATGGCAGGCCTGCCAGGCAGGCTCCACCTGTGTGCCCACACTCTCCTCACACACATGTTGACCATCCTGGCTGTCTGGCTTCAGCAGTACGGCACATCTCCCTCCATGCAGGGATGACCCACCCCTCTTCCTCTGGATTAGTTGCTAAAAGCCCAGTATAATACCTCACAGCACAGGGCAAGTCAGCACAGCATGATCCAGACTCCAAAAAATAGGAGACAACTGTACTCTCAAGGACATAGAAGGGATCGAGTGATGGGATACCACTCACAAACCTGTGGGTACGTTTTGATTTGCCAAGAGAGGTTGATCAGTGCCACCTATGGTCCACGCAGAGTGGGCCCTGGTGCCCTCCTCATCCCCTCCTGTCCAACACAGGGCCCATGTGAACCCTAAAGTTGAGGCAGCAAGTGTCTGCAGCCAGCTCGCTATCCCTACTAAGGACTCCATGGGTCCCTCTGTCCTTGCCCTCAAATCTGGTCATCTAAGAAGCTCAAGGAGCTGGTTTCCTCATTTGTGTCTGTGGTATGAAGTGGACAACTTTTTGTGTATCTGTGGTGTAAGACAGGATCATATGTGTAATTTTTTGTGTAGGGTCTGACACTCTTCTGTGTTGTGTATGTGCCTGGAATGAAACTGGCATCTGGTGTAAGTCCCTGCATTATATTAGGCTATGGATTTTGGTGTGTGGCCTAAGATAATGTTTAATTTTTTGGGTATATGTTATATGGTGAGAGTTAAGTCTCTGTCTTGTGTGCATATGTGCAGTGGTTATCTATTTTTTGTCTGTGTGGGACAAAACAGACATCTAGTTTTTTTGTGACCGGGCAAATGTAACAGGTTTGTACTGCATATATGTGTGCATGGGAGGAGTGTAAAGTGGAACCAGAGCCTGGAAGGGCCTGGGAGTCTGCTCTCTTACAACTGTACTGACCTACAACCGTTTTACATGCGCACACAGACAGAAGATGTGAGACCTCCAGATCAGAGACAGAGCAGCAGCTGGCCACGTGCTGCCTCTCAGCCATCCCACAGATGCAGGTGGTCCTGATGCATGCTGGGTGCGTATATTAGTACCTGTTTATTGCTAAACGTTTCATTTTATGGATATACCACATTTTAATTTATCAGCTGATACACATTTGGGCGTTTCCACATTGGGGCTACTGAGCGCTGCTACCCTGACTTACTACATACCTAGTTCTGCATAGACTTCTGTTTTCATTTCTCCTAGCTCTATGCCTAGTAGTGGGATTGTGGACTTATATGTTCAGTTCACATTTAACCTTTATAGGAACTGAACATTGTCCAAACCAGTGTACCACTCTATATCCCCGCAACAGCTCATGAGAGTCCCAGTTTCTCTGCATTCTCACCCAAAGTCATTTTTGCCTCTTTTTAATTAAGTCCATCCTATTGGGTATGAAGTGGTGTCTTGTGGTTATGATATGGACCTCCCTAGTGGTTAATGCTGTTACCATTTTTTCATATGCTCATTGGCCATTTGTGTATCTTCTTTGGAAAATTATCTATTCAGATCATTTGTTCATTTTAATTGGATATTCATCTTTTCATCATTTTAAAATATTTATTTATTTATTGTTTTGTCTTGGTACAGATCTTGCTATGTAGCCAAGGCTGACCTTGAACTCACTTTGTAGCCCAGGCAGGCCTCAAATTTGCCTCAGTCTCCCTAGTTCTGGGATTGTAGGAGTGCACCACCACCCTGGCCCATGTTTTCATTGTTAAGTCATGATCGCAGCACTCTGGAAGGCTGAGGCACAAGGACCACAAGTGTGAGTCCAGTGTGGGCAACTTAGTGACTCAGCCAAATTTTTTAAAAGGACTGTCTCAAATGCTTTTTAAAAGGGCTGGCATATAGCTCAATGTAAAGGCCCTGAGTTCAATCCCCAGTACCAAAAAAAGAAAAAGAAAAGGAAAAAAAATCACAAGTTTAAGGCCCACCTGTGTAACTTATTAAGCTCCTGTCTCAGTAATTTAAGAAATAAACAAATACAAAGGCCCAGGAACATAGATCAGTGGTAGAACAGTACCCACCACATATGAGGCTTGGGGGTCCACCCCAGTAACCTGCTGAGAAGTCCCTTGCACTCCAGAACCCTCCTTATCGCTTTTGTTCATGGTGTCCTGTTTTCAATTAGCAATAATCATGCCGCTGATAAATCTCATTGGCTGTGATACTGCCACTGTGCAAAGCTCATGGTGTCTTTTGAAACAAGACAATTCCTAATTTTGACAAAATCCAATTCATTTGTCTTGGTTACTTGTATGTATCTTTGGTGTCACCGCCTATTCCAAGGTCAAGAAGATTTATAACTATATTTTTTCTTCTAATGCAGAAATGTTTCCACAGTTTTATCATCTATGTTTTGGTTTTTCATCCATTTGAGTTAACTTTTGTAAGTGGTGGGTAGGAGTTTCATTCTTTTGTACAGGAATATTAGGTTTTTCCAGAAACATTCGTTGAAAAGCAACATTTTTCTCCATTGATTTTTTCTTTTTTTTTTTTTTTTTTTTTTGCGGTACTGGGGATCGAACTCAGGACCCTGCACTTGCTAGGCAGGCGCTTATTCCACTGAGCTATATCCCCAGCCCCATTTTTCTCCATTGAATCAAGTTAATACCCTTTAAAACCCACTGGCTGTGGATATGAGGGTTTATTCTGCTATCGATCAGTGCATCCATCGTCATGCCAGTGCCACACCACTCTGATCCTATAGCTGTGCTATAAGTTTTTTGTTTTTGTTTTTGTTTTTTTTTTTTTTTTTTTTTTTTGGCGGTACTGGGGATCGAACTCAGGACCACTGTGCTTGCTAGGCAGGCGCTTATTCCACTGAGCTATATCCCCAGCCCTGTGCTATAAGTTTTGAAATCAAGAAGTGGGGCTGTGCCAATTTTGTAGATCATTTGGCTACTCTGGGTCGCTTGAATTGCCATAGGAACTTTAGGATCGAATTTCAATTTATTGTCGGTTTCTGCAAAGAAGCCAGTTGGCCCTTTGGTATGGACTGTGCTGAATCATTATTTTGCGGAGTACTGGATCTCAACCATGATGTCTTCCCATAGATGCGCCTGAGAAGTCTTTCCATTTATTTAGGTCCACTTTAGTTTATTTCATTAATGTTTTATAGTTTTCAGAACATAAGTTTTCACTTTTATACATTAATCTGCTTTTAAAATTAAGACTTTATTTTGAGCAATTTTAGGTTTACAGAAAAATTAATCAAAGTAGAATTCCCACATACTGCCCACCTCCCACCCCTACTCATCTTACCCGTCATTTACACTTTGTACCAGTGTAGAGCATTTGTCTCAATTGATGAACCGATATTGAAACACCATTATTAAATAAAATCTGCAGGTTGTCAGAGGAGGGGGTAAAACAAGGTCTCATTATGTAGCCCAGATGACACAGAACTCGAAACAACCCTTCTACCTTAGCCTGCCTGGTCCTGGGATTACAGGTATGCACCAAATTGCTAGCTAAAACCCCTTATTGTTGTAGAATGCAATTTGTCTGGGTTAGTTTGACTCTAAGGAAGGTGCCAGCCCTTCCTCCACTCTTTTTCTCCTGTGAAATGGCCTGTGGCAAAAACAGTCCCTCACCCTGGGTTTTTGCTTAAACCCAGGACACCTGTCCTGTCTTGCATTTCCCACAGATGGACATGAAACCCAGTCATGGTCTATAGGGTATAGAGTGCAGAGTGTGCAGGTGGGACTCAAATCAGGACTTCCTTTGGGAGAGCATCTGAGATGAGAAAGGGGCAAGAGGGCGAGATGAAAAGGCAGTGCAGCCAGGCTGCTCCTGCAGGAAACTATGGCTGTAGCTTCCCCTCTGCCTTGCCAGAGAAGGTGTGGTGGGAGGCAGTCAGGGGCAGCTCCTGGCTCCCAGGGATGCCAGGGCAGATGGGGTGCTGAGCCTCTGTGCACCTAGATCCAGGCTGGGTTTCTGGCAAGACTTACCCTGAAGGTGCTGTGATGTTTGCTTCCATAAGAGGCACACAGAGCTGACCATGTGCCTCTGGTGATGCTAGTGTCACTGATGGGCACCACCCACACCCATTACTTCATGTAGCTACTTTAATTCCATTATTTCTTCTTCACTTAATGCTGGATCATTCATGGAGGAACCTTCACCCATCCAGTCTGTGGTCACCCGGAGGCAGAGTCTATATGAGAAGATAAACAACTGGCTTTCTCCACTAACAGTTTCCCTTGAGGAGCTAGTTCCTCCAAGTCCTACAGTGCCTTTTGACTGGGCTTTTTAACTGCATGGCACATTTGTATTTGCCCCTGTGGACGTTTTGTTCTACTGCTGCTCCTAGCCTTGTGTCAGCCTGTGCCTGTCTTGCTGGTGAGCCTTCACAGTGGCATCTATCTTTTCCCCGGATCCTCCCAGTTTCAGAGGGCCCAGCACACGGTCTGCAACAGCTAACACTGTGTTACCCTAGCCCCCTTTGCTAGGACATGTGGGTAACCAGCCTTTCCCTACAGGCCACGCTCCTTTTCCTGACCAGGGGCATTATTTCCTACTTCCCTGCCCATGATCCCTGTGTGCATCTCAGCAGATCTTCCTGTGCAGTTCTAGACAGAGCTAAGTTACTTGGCAATACTTTGATCTCTTCCATTCCTTCTGACTGTATCAGGCCGGACAGGGCAGTCTAGTTTACTGTTCACTGCTGGAAGCATGCTGGCTGCCCATGGGCCATGAGAGCTTCCTGGCTACATAAGGACCCCTACCCTGGCTCTCCCAGATTGTGTGTGCGCTCCATGCGGGTGTTTTTTCCCAGCCCTGGCAGTTTCCAAGGATGTTCAACTGTGCTTTGTTGAGGGGCTGGGACCTTCAGTGGGTCTCTGGAGCTTCCATCTAGGTGGCCTCTTCTCTCCAGTCCCCTGCCCTATGATTCCAGGTATTTGTCCCTAGGGCCCCACCTGGTCCCTCTCTCAGGGATCAAGGCCGTCATTGCCTGATGTCCAATATGAAAATCATGATTTTTTTGTTGTACACAAGGTCTTGCTATGTAGTTCAGGCAGGCCTTGAACTTACTATATAGCTCAGGCTGTCCTTGAACTCACGGTGATTCTGCCGCCTCAGCCCCTCTGGTACTGAAAATCATGATTTGATCTGTTTTGTCCAGTGTCTCAGTTGCTTGGGAGAGAGGGTGTAATACTCAGCTTTCTTACCACTGGGACAAAATACCTGACACCCACAACTTAGAGAGGCTCCAGTCCGCGGTTGCTGATTCTAAGATGGAAACTGCACGGCAGGGAGAAGATGCTCAACTCTCATAGGCAGGAAGCAGAGGCAGGAGGAGCACCCCCCTCCTCTGGCCAGGCCCCACCTCCTACAGCTCGATTAGTGGTGCCTGACCAGGGCAGCACCCCCATGATCCAGTCACCTTCCAAAAGCTCCACTTTTGAATACCTGAGACTTTTAAGGGACATTTCATATGGTTAAGGGGACAAACCCCCAAGTTTGGGGCACACTGTGGGCCGACGCTGCACAGCGTGGTGAGAACCTTGTGTGCGTATGCTAACTGTGCAGCAAGGCTGGAGGCCGGCCTCCGCCTGGCTCTCTAGTTACTGTTGTCACCTGAGTTTTGCTTTCCTGCCGCTCCGTATGCTACCGTGGGACTTGAGATTTAAACTTCCTGTTTCTGCTACCGTCTTCCCCAAATCCACAGGATTTCCAACAGAGGCAAACGGATAATGCATTCAGCGCTACCCTTGGCAGACACAGCAACCCCTCACTCACTCACTTCTTGACTGTGTCTGCACCCTGTGTTGAAGGTCACTCTGCAGAGTGCGGTGGCGTCTGTCCTCTTCCAAGCGTAGGTGCCCAAGATGAGGACTTCCGTCACTTATCCAACTGATTGCACCTGGGGGTCACGTGGCCCGGTTTCAGTTTTCTCTGTTATAAATCATGCTGCAGTTATGGTCTTGTGCCTGCATCATTTGGTATTTGAGGACACATCCCACTTGAAGACTGCTGTTGGGCCAAAGAGTCAATGCCCCGTATCACTTGCTGGATACTGCTCAGCTCCCTCCACTCCCAACAGCAACTGAGTTGTCTCCTGACAGTCTCGCCAGTGTGTCAAGGGTTTTCTCACCAGTGTGGCAAGATTTCTCCCAGCACAGCAGTACAACGGTCCACTGGCCAGGAGAGCACTGAGGCACACTGTGGGGGTAGGGAGCAGCTGGGCCACCGCCTGAAGGTGCAATCCCTGATGTGTCAGAGAGCACCCAGGAGAGGCCCTGGGGCAAGGAGCAAGCTACAGCCTGAGGGGCAGGGTTAGGGCTGGGTTTTATGGCAGTCACTATTTTATGTTGAAAATGGCTCTGGGGGGTCTGTGTAGCTGAGTTCTGATGCATCAGTTCCTGGCCACTGTGGTGCAAGGGCAGGAGGGAAGGAGGAGCACCCCCTAGAGTCCCATCTTCAGTGCTGGCAGGTGGGGCCCCTGGGTAGGTAACAGCCTCCAGGAAAAGCCAGGAGTTGCTATGTGGAGTGGAATTTGACCATATCTCAGCAGAAGGATGGCTGGACACAAGATCTGGGTTCAGGGTCAAGGTCTGAAGTGCTGCCGGCAAATTAGGTTACAAGGAGGAGCAGCTGGCAGCCCAGATGCTGGTCTGTATACTCCTCCTGGAGAGG
The DNA here is from genome assembly GCA_004027595.1 of Dinomys branickii. Taxonomy (NCBI): domain Eukaryota; kingdom Metazoa; phylum Chordata; class Mammalia; order Rodentia; family Dinomyidae; genus Dinomys; species Dinomys branickii. The sequence continues at coordinate 115,146 of PVLD010003795.1, read as the reverse complement.
CCCTAGAGCTGCAGTGAATTCTGGACACGGTCTCACCTGCTGCCCATAAAGCATGTGCACCCAAGTGGCCAGGGATGTCTCTGTCCACCAAGCCTGATGACTTCCTAGGGTCACTCTGCACTCAGGCCTGGGCCACTCCATCTGTGCCTCTTGTTGCCCCAACACTAACACCTCATCTCCCTGGTTCCGGGCAAGCTTCCCTCCCAGAGACTGAAAGGGCTGCTGGGCTCCCACGGAGGGCAGCCACTCCCTTGGCCCAGGGCCCATTTGCCAACTGCGCCCCCCATCAGCATTACGGTGAAAGCTCTCAACCTGAAAAAAGCAGCCTCTTGGCCTCAGCTCCCTGCAACAGAAGCCCAGCCCGTTGTCTCCGTTGGCGCCCTAATGCTTTCAAACCTCTCTTGCACATTTGTACTTTATGCCTTCCTCCCTTGAGCCCACCACCCACCATGTACCCACGTCCAAGGCTTCTGGAGGCCCCACAGCCCATTCTCATTCCTTTGTCCCCAGGCCATAGCTAAGGTCTGTGGTCCCCTGCCCATGGCTGGCTGCTCCTGGACTCCAGACTTCACGTGGGCACCTCTGGGGTCACTCAGGCGACCATCAGTTCCAGATGTTACAAACTTAGGAACTCCACAAAACCGCCTCACCCTCGTGTGACCCCGTTCCTGGGGCTCACATGTGTCCCGCGGGGCCAGCAAACCCTCCTCGGCCCCGCCCCCGTGGAGACCCACTCCAGCTCACCACTGTCTCCAAGGACAACACGCATTCATTTTTCCTTTTCGTCCCTCACTCGGCGTGCACAATCGGGTCGGGGCTCACAGCTCGAGGGTGCACAAGCATCTGTCTGCCCGCGGCGCTCAGCACACCTGCCAGGTTCCCGGGATGGAGAGGATGCAAGAACCTGACGGATTCCTTTGAGGAACCTCGCCCCAGGTCTAGCCCCCGGTCCAAGGCGAGAGCCCCCAAGTCTCGGGTCCGGCTCCAGCACGTTCGCCAAGTGCCGGCGAGGCCAGTCCCGGGTGACTACCCCCGGCCCCGGCCCCAGCTCCGTGCCGGATCCTGTTCCAGACCACGCCCCCCCTTCCCTGCCCCACCCCTGTGCTGTCACGCAGCCGGGTTCCTCCCCGCTCTTCGCGCCCCACCAACTCCATCTTTTTGGTGGAACGCTGTCCCCATGCGCCTGCGCACTCTGGCCCCACCCTGGCCCCGCCCCCAAGGGCCCCGCCCCCGCCCGACCGCCGGGTGGGAGCCGAGCCGCACATTGCGCATGCTCCAAACGCGGCGCCCCCGACACAGCGCTCGGCTCTGCTCGGGCATTTCCGCCTCTTTGTTTTAAACTCCGGACGGCTTTTTTCTCCTCCTCTTGGGGGGGACCCGGAGGGAGCGGCGCCCCCTCCCCCTCCCGGCGAGCCCCCGCGTGCGCCCGCTCGCCCGCCGCCTGAGACGCAGGTCAGTGAGCCCGCCCCGCCCGCCTGGGCCCGCGCGCCCGCTCCTCAGGCCGCGGCCTCGGCCCGGGTCCGGCGGAAGGCTGCGAGCCCGGAGCCCCTCCGCTGGCAGCCGGGAAGGCGGGACTTTGGGAGGGCAGGACTGGGGCTGGCAGGACCCGGCCAAGCTGGACCGTGAAATAGCCTGGACCTTGGGCTAGGCAGGACCTCGGACCAGGCAGGACCCCCGACCGGGCGTGAAGTGGGGTTATGGAGTACCCTGGCGTGGACCTCAGGAGGGCAGGACTTTGGAAGGGCAGAAACCTCGGGTCAGGTAGGACCCTAGAAAGGGCAGAACCCAGGAACAGGCTGGACTCTGACCAGGCAGGAGCTGGGGATGGCCCCTCGCCAAGGAAGGGCAGACTCTGGGAGCAGGACCCCGGAACAAGTCTCTGCGAAGAGCTGAGACCTCGGGATAGGTCAGTGTGGAGGGTCAAGCCTGGGCCCTTGGGAAGTGTCATCAAGCAGGGCTGGACGTGAGCCCTGGTTAGGGCCCAAGAATACCAGGACTACTGAGGGGGTCCGGATCAAGATAGGTCTCAGAAGGGACAGGATCCCAGGACCATAACCCAGGAGGGCTGGACCTGGGACAAGGTGTGGAAAGGTTGAGACTCAGGGCCAAGCCCACTGGGAGAACTGGGACACCAGAGCTAGCCCTGGCACAGTCCTCTGAGCACTTTTGGGACCCTGAGCCAGCCTTTTTGTCCCTGGGAGACTGGGACTCTGAGGTTATATACTATGAGGAAGGTTCCTGACATAGTCATATTCCTAGTTACCAGGATCCAGAGTGTCACCTGGGATCAGGGTCCTGTCAAGGAGAGCTCTGAGATAGGCCCTGGGCATGGAGGCCAGGGTCTGAACCGCTAGACCTCAAGAGGGCACTTGAAGATGCCCTGAGTCTGCACAGCTGGCCACCTGGACCCCCTGCTGTCTCACAGGCTCAGGCAGATGGAATCCTGGTCATCTGAGCCCCACAGCTTCAAAACCTGCTCTCAAAACCTTGAGTACCCCACCATCGTGAACTTCTGGGTTGGCTCAGTAGGTACCTGGGCAGGAATCTGGGGCCAGCTTCAAGGCAAGGTCAGGCTTGTCCTGACTCTAAGGACTCAAGAGCCCAGAGTGCCCTGTTTAGGGCTGTGTGATGTCCAAACCCAGGAAGTTTCCTCCTGCCTGCCCCTCCCCCACAGGGTCTTAGCACTATGTCAGGGAACTCCCAGAGTAAGCAGGAAGATGGGTCCAAACTTGGGACAGATGACCCAGGGCTAGTAGAGTGGAGGACTAGGCTGCAGGGTGGCAAGTTGGCACCTTGGCTCCCAATCTGACCCGCAGAGGAAGAGAAGGCATTAGTGGATCTTAGGGAGAAGTCTTTGTTTCTCTGAAAACTTCAAAGTGGCCTTTTATGTAGGGTATGCCTGTGTTTTCCTTTGGTTACAAGTGGTCACGGAAAGAAAAGTAGGTGGAGATTGGATGCTGCATGAAGTATTAATTCACAGAGTGCTGCTTTTGATGATGTGGGCAGACCTTGTGGGATGTGTTTCCAGAAAGCAGAACTCACAGGACAGGGCCTTGCCCAGCCCAGCACCCAGAATGGCCTGCCGTGGTCATTGAGGAGATCTGCTGATGGGCTAGTGGACACCAAGCAGAGCAGTGAAGGGCAGCCACTGGACTCATGCAGCGCTCAACAGGAGTTGGCAATAGGGTGAGGTCTGAGTCCAAAGCTCTGGGCTCTCTGGACTCCCAAGAGACCCTTAAACTGGCCAGTTCTGGATTTTCCTTCTTAGTTCCTCAAGAGAAACAACTTTATTTTTGTATGTTTTTTGAGACAGGGTCTCACTATATAGTCCAGGCTGGCCTTGAACTCACCATGTAGCCCAGGTTGGCCTCAAACTTGAGGCAACCTTACTGTCTCTAGAGTGCTGGGATTACAGGTGTGTACCACCACACCCAGGGAGAAACCACTTAGGTGCCATAGCACTGTCAACCGAATGGTACCCCTGAATGGGCCAGCCTAGGAACTTGTATTTCAAGATGCAGCCACACTTGAGGGACTTTTGTGCTGTTGCTTACTTCTGATCTGTCTTTCTTTGTGTGACATCCTTTACTGTTTGAATAACTTAATTTGCTTTGTGAAATTTTGGAAGAGACTAGAAATACTGAATATGTGTTCAGGTTTGATTAGGCTCCTCGTTTTCCCCTTAGTAGATTTTTTTTTTTTTAGTGTCTTTTTGAGAAGGGTCTCACTATGCAGTTCAGGCTGACCTTGAGCTCACTTTGTAGCCCAGGCTGATCTGGAACTTGCAGTGATCCTCTTGTCTCAGCCTCCCAAGTGCTGGAATTATAGGCATGGCCCATCTTAGTGGATTTTAAAGGTGTGAATAGTGTGGAGTGGTTGTATACATGTTGCAGTGGAATAAATCACCCCAAGATTTGGTGCCCTGAGCTAGTACCAACTATCACCCTACATGCTCTGATCTGGCAGGTCACCCTGCAGTCTCTTTAGGTCAAGGACTCAGGCCTGGCCAAGCAGATTACCTGGCAGTCTGAGACAGGAGCCCAGGCCTGGCCAGCTAGGCAGGTCACCCTGTAATCTCTGTGGATCCAGGGCCCGGGGCCTGGCCTATGGGTCACGCTACAGCAGTCCTTGTGGGTAGGGCCCTAGGGTACTAGCCAGGTGCCTCATATGAGGTCTCCAAGCATGCTGGTCTGGGCTCCTTTCCACAGCTGTCGGCTAAAGACCACAGTTTGTCTTCCTGGAGGCAGCCAAGGGGGAACAAGTGACAGAGCAAGACAGTGACAGGAAGGAAGTCAGGCTTCACAGCCTAATCTAGGTGTGGGCCCCATCACTTTGCTGAATTATCTTTATTAGAAATGGGACCCATAGCCCACCCTTGTGAAGAGGGGTAGAGACTCCATGGAATGAGCACACTGGAAGGAAGTGGGGCTTGCAGTAGTATTGTGAGTCTGGCTTTTGTCAGGTTGGAGATGCTACATGATGCACACCCATGCTGTGAGCAAGTCAAGAGTGCACACAGAGCAGTGTGTTCCAGTAGTCCTACTGGTTGAGTTGTGCGTTCCTGAGATTGCTGTCACAGCAGAGATCATTTTCACGTGTCCACCCTACAAATGAGGGAAAATAAATTACAAATAAAAAAGGTGCCTAGGAATTAACTGACCACTGAGAATACCATGGTAAGCCATGAGATCTCTCCAGAGTCAGTAGGGGTGTGTGGTACTGAGTCTTGTGACCCTACACCAGGTCTCCTAATGTTATTCCTGCCACCTGTGTGGTCCCAAAAACTGACCTTTAAGAATTTTTTTCTTAACCATTTTTAATATGTAGAGAAAGTGTTTTCCCTAGTTTTTTACTTTGTGTAGTTGGTTATGTATGTTTTCCTTGGAATAGTGCACAAGACTTAAGATCCTGAAAAGTCTGGGGTATCTGTGCCCTTCAGAGCATGGTGCTACAGAAACCTGTGGCATGTCCCTTTGCCTGACTGGCTCCTCCAAAGAGACCCTGGACCCAGCTCTGCCCTCCCCCAGCTCTGGGAAAGGGTGTAGCCCAGGGGACCCATCCTCCTCCTTGCTCTGGACCTTGGAAGACTCCACTGCAAGATCATAGGGCTGCTGGGGTGAGGAAGGGATCCTTTGCCATTGCCTGGAATTGTTTATTAGATTGTTTGATTTGGATTATAAAGCAAGATTCGTTTGGATCTATTTTGTTGCTGTTTATTCAGTGGCAGGATTTGTTTCATTTACAGCCTTATTTGCTTGATGTTCAGAGTTAGACATAAAGTTGCAAGTGTGATTTTTCTTTTCTTTTGAAATATATCCAGTCTTAGGGAAAGTTCCCTGTTGTCTTACTGTCACCCTTACCTTCTTTTTTATGAATCGAACTCAGGACCTTGCGCTTGCTCAGGCAGGCGCTTGTGCTGCTGAGCTATTTCCCTGGCCCACTATCAGCCTTTTAATACCTGTGATTAATGTTGCAAAAATGCTGCACAATTCATTGTGCTTCAGAAACTGGAGCAATTTTTAATTCTACAAGTTGATGGTTTGTCATTAAATTTTTAAAATGTAGGGCCCTTAAAAACAATATCTTTCTGATCTACCAAAACCAAATCATGACGGCCAGAGCCCCAGGAGCCACCAGTGCACCAGCAAACTCCCAGCTGCCGGAGTGTTCCCTTATTGGCCGATGGTGAAGCCAGTTTGCTTTTTTCTTTGAAGAGAAATTACAGTGTTTAGGTAAATGTAGAAGTTGGAAGTTAATTGATTTTTTTGGAAATGCATTGGTATTTGCTTGACTTTGCTATGTTAATAGCAAACCCCAGATGTTTTTACTAAACACACAAAGAGTTAAAAAGTTTTCCACAGATGCCTCAAAGCCCATTGTACTAAGAGTCCTCTGTGAGTCTTACAGAGCCTCATGGGGTCCTGTGGGCCCGTGAGTGCTGGGTCGGTTTCATGGGGCCTTAGGTGTCCTGCTCCATCTCCTGGTTCCTGAGCAGGGTCTGGCCAAATTAGGTGCTCTGTGACGTACCACAACTAAGAGCTGGTTATGACCAATACCCACTGTGGCTGTGCTCTGAAAACCATGTGTGTATTGCCTGATTTGATTGCTAAAGCCATCAGAAGCTGGGCATGGTTGCACACGCTTGTAATCCCAGCACTTGGGAGGCTGAGACAAGAAGATGGTTGCAAGTTCGGGGCTAGCCTGGGCTACAAAGTGAGCTCAAGGCCAGTCTGAACTGCATAGCAAGACCCAGTCTCAAAAAAGACAAAAAATAAACAAAATATAAAGCCATCAGAATGTTCCCTAATCACTCTGTTGCCCACACGTGGGAATGGGGAAAGACACTGGCATGCCAGGAAGCTGGGGCAGGGAAGGCTAAGCCTGTTTATTTCAAGGGACTATTTTACTGTTTTACTCAAATGTTTACAATAAATAAAACACACAAAAGCCGAAAGACTTACACGGTGAACATCAGGTGTGTTCTGAGTGTGCCCCCCCAAAAAACTCACAGATCGAAACCCTCACCCCCACACAGGGATGTTACAAGTGGGCCTTTGCGAGCTCTGCCCTCGTGAACAGGATGAGTGCCTTACAAAAGACACCTGGGCCCCCTTCCCTCATGGAAGCACCTGAAGCAGCCTTCAGCACTGAAAAATTTGTTTCTGTTGTTTGTGAGCTATCAAGTTCAGGGTGTTATGTAGTAATGACCCAGACAGATGAGAAAGATCCATAACACCTGCTCCAGAAACACAGTTTTCCATTTGTATATTTACTTCATTTTTTCTTGACACATCTTTCACTATTGTGAAGTCTTAGAGGAGCTACATACAGTGTGGTGACACCTGAGGTAACTTAGAATCTGAGACGGTAACAGGAAGAAGTTGGGCAAATGTATCACTACCTTAGCTCATTTCCAGCCAGATCTTATGAGCAGATATTCCTCAGTATTTTCCCTAAGTCAGATATGTCAGGTCTTGCTATAAAGGACCATGTTCAATGAGTCCTGAGTCGCAGTGTGGGATGGTGTCCTTCCCTGCTGCCTCCATGCTCAGGATTCCTGCCATAGGACTGCATCTGTCCATCCTGACTGTGCACAGAGAGTCCTCATAGGGCACATTGTCTTGTCCCTCTTGTCCGTACAAAGTCAGGAGGCATTTGGAGGAGCCGTTGCAGGTGGAGTGTTTCTGTTTTGTGATATGTTGGGCCCAAGGCAGCCCCGGCTGGTGGTTTTCTGAGAGGCCTGATTCTCCTTCCAGCACAGTTTGCCACCAGGTTTGCCACCAGTCAGCATGCTGAGTAGGGAAGAGGTACAGGGGTGAGTCCAGGGACCTAACAGGCTTCCTTCCCATGGTGGCCAGGGCAACACGTGGGGTGCCATCTGCCCATAAAGCCTGGAACATCCCTGGGGGCTGGCCCTGCAGGCACCTCTGCACCCATTTTCCAGACCTGAAAGGACCAGTCTCAGCACAAGCCTGTGATGTGGGCATGCTGCTGGCTTTGCAGGGAAGGTTTTAATCACCATAGGCAAGTTTGCCATCAGAGGGCTGACCACAGGCTTCCCAGAGGACAGCCATCTTGGGTCATCTCCCATCATTAGCCATGGGAGGAACCTGCAAGGCTCCTGGGGACATAGGCAAGAGAGAGGTGGCAGTCAGGTCCTCAGCCAGTGTGTGCCAATGGCTCCTTCATGTTGGCCACAGAAGGGGAAGATGCTATTGTCACAACAGAGCATGGTGCCGATGTGGATGGATCACTGGGTGGCGGGGGTGTGCGCGTGCGCGTGCGTGTGTGTGCGTGTGTGTGCGTGTGTGTGTGTGTGCGCGCCTGCCAAGGTCTCGTGATATGGATGGATCAGTGGGCGGCGGGGTGTGTGTGTGTGTGTGTGCGCCTGCCAAGGTCTCGTGATATGGATGGATCAGTGGGCGGCGGGTTGTGTGTGTGCGCGCGTGCGTGTGCGTGCGTGCGTGCGTGCGTGTGTGTGTGTGTGTGTGTGTGTGCGCGCGCGCGCGCCTGCCAAGGTCTGGTGATATGGATGGATCAGTGGGCGGCGGGTGTGTGTGTGTGTGCGCGTGCGCGTGTGTGTGTGTTCCTGCCAGGGTCTCTTATGCTAAGGCTGCTTGGATGACCTATACAAGTCTACCAGCAGTTGTATG